>PVKB01007496.1:0-33707 GCA_004027205.1 Ctenodactylus gundi | reverse complement strand
CAATAGCATCAACAACAACAAAAAAATTTAAAATACTTAGGAATAAACCTCAACAAAGAGATAAAAGACCTATACAAAGAAAACTACAAAGCCCTAAAGAGATCAAAGAGGACTGTAGAAAATGGAGTATTTATTTTCAGTTTTTTTGAGGAATCTCCATACTGCCTTCCATAGTGGTTGTACCAGTTTGTAGTCCCACCAGCAATGTAGGGTTTCCTTGTTCCCCATAGCCTTGCTTGCATTTGTTGTGTTTTGAGTTTTTAATAACAGCCATTCTTACTGGTGTTAAATGGAGCCTCAGCATAGTTTTGATTTGCATTTCTCTGTTAGTTAAAGATGATGAACTTTTTTTCATGTATCTGTTCAGACTCCATTTCTTAACACTACATGAAATCCATAAATATTTTACAACATCCAAATACATGCAGCTTTTGGGGGTCTTTCCAAATCCCAACTATAACTCACATAAAAGAGTTTTTAGTACACACATATTCAAATCAAAACAAAAAAGAAATTTCAAAGATTATACATGGCTATGTAACTTGTAAAACTCAACTTTTGTTTTCTACAAAAATGATTCTAAATGATACTAAAAGTTGCACCTAAAAGAACACAAAAATACAAGGAATTCAGGGTTAGATGTATACATTTTCAACTGATTTGCTTTCTGAGTAGAATAAAAGATAAAGTTTCAAAGAAATAAATTAGTTGAGGGGCTGGAGAAATGACTCAGTGGTTAAAGCACTAGCCTAGCAAGTGCTAAGTCAAGCACTAAGTTCCTGAGTTCGATTCCCCAGCACATAAGCAGGGCATGGTGGCACATGCCTATAATCCCAGCACTCAAGAGGTTGAGGCAGGAGGATTGCCATGAGTCCAAGGCCAGCCTGGGCTCCATAGTGAGTTCAGGACCAGCCTGGGCTACAGAGTGAGAACCTTTTACCAAATATATATATATATATTTTTTTAAAAAAAAAAAAAAGAAAAACAGAAACAAACTGGCTTAAGTGAACAATTAATTTTCTTCAACACTTAAAAAATAAAGGTATGTATAAACTCTCTGTGTCTGCTGATGGGGTTATGTCAACTTGATGGAATTAGGACCCACACCTTCCTCAGGATTAGGATTTGTCAACCACCCTAAACTGGGGCTCAAGAACTTGTCGGGATTAGAGTGTGAGTCATTTGTGGGCTGGCCAATGAGAGAAGAGCACCCACCTAGATGTGGGAGGGCCAACTGGAACTCCAGCAGTATAAAAGGGAGGAAGAGGGGTCGATTGTTACAGCTCTTCCTCTGGGAAAGAAAGCTCTGGCCTTCGTGACTGTCTATGGACGCAACATGCTACACGTCGCAGATCATCAGCATGGATTCGCTCCACTTTTGACTTGTGCCTGTCTGTCTGTTGCCGCTCTTCAGTTGCCAATCGGTCTTCACCTGGGATCTACGGCAGATTCTCACCTCACCAACTGTTCTGCAGTCCTGGGCGGGAGATCTACTTCAAGGCTGAGCAGCCATTTTGAACCACCTCTATCCTTGGATTTGTAAGCCTTCCTAATAGACTCTTTGTGATAAAAATCTGTAAATTCTGTCTTTTTAAAGAACCTAAACTAATACATCTCCCAATGGGCAAAGGGTGTCAGTCTTTCACTTTTCACCCATGGCCACATGCCCCCATAAATCTCCAAGAGAACTATGAAAAGGCACTTCAAAAATTGTCAAGCCAGGCCTGATATCCATTCACCAAAAGCCCTGTTGCCCATGCCTAGTCCCCATGAACTGCACAGGGCAGCCAGCATTACATACTAGTGGACACTACTTTTCTACTGTTATTTCCTCCTTCAACATTCAAAGACAACCCACACTTGAAGGCCCTGACTGATGGGGACCAAGTGTTGACCTGAAGGAGCTATAAAGTGGCAAGAAAGATGAACAGCGAACCATGACACTAAGTGATGACCCTGGGATTCATTCTGCCTAAGATGGTCAGCTAATGATATCTGAGAGGACCTGGAAATGGGAAGAGATCCATTTGCACATCTTTTCTCCCAACCAGATGGCCAACTGTGACTCATTTGAAGCTCACAGGAAATTGGCAAAAGACTGGATGTGGACAGGCTGCTGGGAGCCATTCCTCCAAGCCTCTGTTTTGGCCCCTTCTTCCAAGGAACACTAGAGAACAGGAACTGTGTCATTCATCTCTGCATCCTCAGCACCTATCAAAGTTCTAACACACAATATGTACTTTAAGGGTAGCAAAAATGGGAAAGCTGGCAAGCAGGTGAGCTGCAGCAGAGGGGCCGGGGATTTGGGTGTTGGGTTCTGATAAGGAAGCAGTTGGAAGGGGCTGTAAAACACAGTACTGGGGGCTCAACGCACACATAAAGCTGTCCCCATTTTAACAGTAGCCTACATAGTGCCCATCAATAATTTGAAGAATGATAACATACATTATATACATATGTCTGATAAGAATAGTATAGGGACTAAACAGGAGGGTTAAATAAGTATGTAATGACATGGGGAAAATGCTCATGAATAATGGGCATGCAGCACAGTCTCAAAATTATTATCTGTAGGTTCTGCGGGGGAGGTGGGGGAATGCAAAAGGAAACACAATAAACACAAACTGTGTGGCTGAAGGAATAACAGAGAGGTTAGAGTGCTTACCTAGCATGTACAAGGCCTTGTATTGAGTTCAATTCTCCAGCACCAGGTAAGCCAGGTGTGGTGGCACACACTTGTAGGAGGCTGAGGCAGGAGGCTGAGCCATAGGAGGCTGAGGCAGGAGGACTGCCAAGAGTCTAAGGCTAGCCTGTACTACATAATGAATTCAGGACAGCCTGGGCTACAGAGTGAAACCTTGTCTCAAAAAATAAAACAAGATAAAAAACATTAACTATGGTTTCATAGGTGATGAGATAATAGATGATTTTCATTTTCTTCTAAGCATCTTCTATACTGCCTAACTTCTCTTTATTAGCATCTATTACTTACATAGTGGAAAAGCAAGTCTCCTTAGAAATTATGCCTATATGATAGAGGCATTTTAAAAAATCTGGACACTTAACTAAGTCTTCTTTTACTTTAACAGTATTACTAACTTTTGAGGTTTGGGGTTTTGTATGAATGTGAGTGTGTGTGTGTGCATGTCTGTGTGTGTGTGTCTGTGTGTGTGTGACCAAGGATTGAACCCAAAGCCTGTGCACACTAAACAAGCTCTCTACTTATGTACTATGTCTCCACATTCCCTGCCCTTTTATTTTTAATTTGTTTTTTATTTTAGACAAGGTCTCCTCTGTAGTCCAGGCTGGTCCTGAACTTATTATATAGCCTTGGCTGGTCTCAAACACACAGTAGGCCTCCTACCTTAGCCTCCCAAGTGCTGGAATTATAGATCAGTGTGCGCCAACATGCCCATCTTATGTGGTGCCAGGAAACTGAACCCAGGGTCTTACACTTGCTAGGCAAGCACTCAAACCAATGGGCTATGTCTGCAGCTCCCATTTTATTCTTTATTTTGAGATATAATTTCACCACCCAGGCTGACTTCAAATTTGTGGTCCTCCTGCCTCGGCTTTCTGAGTGGCTGCACCACCACCATGTCTGGGTCAGTTTTTATACTGCTTTGAGCATTACATTAAACTCTTTTATTATATCATTAGAATTCAACCTGAAAGATCTATGAAGAAGCTGTTCTCACAGATGGGAAAACTGAGGCTAAGTGAAGTGGCCCAGCTTACACAAGGAAGGCCTGGTTCTTATTTGCTGTGTGAGCTTCAATTCCTGCTCCTAAACAATGAGTGGATTAGATCAATGCTTCATTTTTCTTACTTCCTTTTTCTTACAAAAAACTGACACTTTGAATCTTTAATGCTATTAATGTTCAAGTGCTAAAAATATATCTTTATTCCCTCTGACCTTGATTGCTACATTTCCCCACTGTTAATGATGGCCTAGTTCACAAACTCATGCAACACAGAAACCAAGCTCTTAACTAAATAACAACTGAATGATCAGAGAGAGGCCAGGAAAGTTTCTGTTGGACCCAACAACATCCATTAAGCTGAGACAGGCCTGGAAAGGAAGTGGCTATGGGAAGGCACAACCCCAAACAGCTCCTCCTGCCATCATCTCTTAACACTGTAGGAGGTAGTAGGAAAAGAGGGGTGAACTTAGCCTCGGAACTTAGGCTGAGTTCATATTCTAACTTGGCCATTTAGCAATGGCACTTTGGGCAACTTTTCTCAGTGTCATTAATCCCCAGTTTCTACAGAGTCAAACAAGAATAAAGAGGCAAGCACCTGGTAGCGCTTAAGAAACTGCAAAAGTGAGACCCTGAACTGAGAAAGCAGGATGGCACTGGTTGAAAAGGTACATGTGCTAGGGCATTCCAGGGGGTCAGCAAGGTTCCAGGCAGAGGAATCACATAATATACACAATTACAGAGAGGGTGGGCACAACCAAAGAAACAGTGTGCTATCATCACAGAGAACACTGCCTTGAGCAGTTCAATGGGTGTGTGGGACAGCAGCATGGAATGAGGGCCTTGTCATATGTAAAGGTGTCTGGGCTCAGCTCTGATAGCACTAGGACCCAACAGGGAAGGGACACTACAGTATCTGTGAAATAATAAACCTGATGATATGGTATGTAGAGACAGGAAGAAATAAGGCCAACTGCAGAGAGAGGGGAGAAGAGAGAGCCACCTGCCACTGGGGAGAGGAAAAGAAATAAACAAGTGAGCCACCATCAGGTGTCAGCAATAGAAATGGAAAACAACAGACATGCAAGAGCAGATGAAAAAGTCCAGATAGCTCAAGTTCCAGCCTAGAAAAGTAGAGAGATTACGTAAATCATGCAGTAATCAAAAGCAAAAATAAAGATCTCCTTTTAAAGAGGGAAACAAAGTAAATCTCAGGGCCCAGCTGGAAAGCAGTGATCATGCTAAGTATCTATAACAAAGGAAATTATACCCTGGGAGCTAAAGGATCAGTGGGTGAGGCACCCAGAGATAGCCCCTCTTGGCCCATGTCAAAGTAGCCTGAGCCCTAGTGTCAGAATCGAGATGCAAAGGGTGCGACATGTGCCATTCAGAAGCTGTCAGAGGTGACTGGGTTCTCCTGCTGTTCCTCTAAGTCCATCACTGTGCTCATCACCAGGAGTCAGGAAGTGAGAGTGTTAGCACACTGATGCTGCTCATCCCTGTGCTACCAGTAACAGGTGAGCTTGGCTTGAGCACACTCCTGGTGCAGGACCACACTGCCGTCTTCAGACCCTTCCCAGTTCTTTTTTCCTCTCCTGGACTATGGATTCTCCCAGCTTCACATGGATTTGACCCTTATTCCTCACAAGCACTTTCCCCACAGAAGTCTCTGGCATGTCTAATCCTGCCTCAGCAATGGCATTCTGAAAGACTTGAGCTAATCACACCAGATTCCTCCAGCACCCCTAGCTGGAACTGAGCCCATTGGCAAGGTCTGTGCCCAGGGAAGAGAGCACTGAGCAGTAATGTAACATCAAGTCTGCAAGACTGCTTTATTTCTCTGCTGGCTTCGGTGAGCTGAAATAGTCTGATCTAGGATCCCTCATAAACAGAGAACATTAAAAAAAAAAAAGACATCCCTTGTTTTTTGATCAGAAGAACTAATATCATGAAAATGGTAGTACTATCTACCTAAAATTTAATGCAATCTTTATTAAAATACCAACAAGATTCTTCACAGAACCAGAAAAAAAGCCAAAAATTAATATGGAATTATGAAAGACCCAGAACAGCCAAAGCAATCCTGAGCAAAAAAAGCAAAGTTGGAGGCATCACAATTCTGGGTTTCAAATTATACAATACACCTACAGTAACAAAAAAACATGGTACTGGCACAAAAACAGTGATGTAAATGAATGGAACAGATAGAAAACACAGAAACAACCCTTTGTACCTATAGCCATCTGGTGTTCGACAAAGGGGCCTAAAACCTAACACTGGAGAAAGACAGCTTCTTTAACAAATGGTGCGAGAAAACTGGATATCCACTTGTAGAAGACTGAAACTAGATACATCTCTCTCAACCTGTACTAAAATCAAATCAAAATGACTAAAGACCTACATATAAAACTAGAAAACTTACAAACTCTGGAAGACAACACAAGGGAAACACTTAAAGTCATAAGTACAGACAGACTTCCAACAGCTTAGAAAATAATATCAAGAATGAACCAATGAAATTATATCAAATTAAAATGCTCCAAGCAGCAAAATAATAATAATAATAATAATCAGATGAGAACAGGTGCATTCAGGGTCATATGGCCGTAGACTATAAAGGAAATTATCAAAAGAGTAAAGAGTCAACCTACAGAATGAGAAAAAACTGCTCCTTTTATGACAGAGGACTAATACCTAGAATATATAAGGAACTCAAAAATTAACTGTCAAAAAACAAATGACCCAATCAAAAAATGAGTCAATTAACTGAACAGACACTTCACAAAAGAAGTACAACAGATCAGTAAGTCCAAAAACTGTCCAATAACATCTTCAGCCATTAAGGATATACAAATCAAAATAACTCGAGGGGCCGGAGGAATAGCTCAGTAAAGTGCCTGCCTAGCAAGCACCAAGTACCTGAGTTTGATTGCTCAGTACCATATAAACTGGGCGTGGTGGGGCAAGCCTGTAAACCTAGCACTTGAGAGGCTGAGGCAGGAAGATCGTTGTGAGTTCCAGGCCAGCCTGGACTACATAGTGAGTTCAGAACCAGTCTGAAGTATAGTGAGACCCTGCCTGTCTCAAAACAAAACAAAACAAAACAAAACAAAACAAAAACCAACTCCTGAGACTCCATCTTAGCCAAGTCAGAATGGTTATCATCAAGAATAAAATAACACTGAATGTTGGTATGCACGGGGAAGAGTGCATGGAAACCCTTCTCCATTGTTGACAGAATGTCAATTAGTATAATCACTATGTAAATCAATATGACAATTCCTTAAGAAACTAAAAATCAAAATACCATCTGACCCAGTTATACCTTTCCTGGGTATACTCAAAAGAACTAAAGATATCACACTATAGCAATACATGCATACTCAATTCACAATAGCCGACCTAGATGGCTGTCAACAGGCCAATGAGTGGACAATATGCAGTATACACACACAATGAACTACTGTTCAGCCAAAATAAGAATGAAATATCATTTGCAGGAGAATAGCTGTAACTCAAGAACATCAAGCTAAGCAAAATAAACCAAACTCAGAAAGTTAAACATTACATGTTTTCTCTTATATATGAAACCTAAAATTATAATTTATTAATTTAAAGGAGGGATGATAGGAAATTAGAGATGGGGAAGGAGATTGAAGAAGAGGAAGGGGGGAGTAGAGGGACTGAAAATTTAGATACATGTATGAATTCTCCAAAATAAAACATACTATTTTGATTATAAATATGCTAATTAAGTTTTTAAAAAGTACCTGGGATCCCAAAAGAGTCTTTGTGTAATAGTCACGGGGCATAAAAACTTCTACTATAGTAACTAGACACCAGAAAGCATCTTCTTGTTCCAGGTACAGGAGGGCCACTGCCACCAACCTACAAGCAAATGAAGAGTGAGGTCAGCACCAGCCCTTGTGCCATTCTTCACTGAGACATTTTCTCTTTTGCCCCAAAATATTTCTAATTCTCTAACAAGAATAAGTATTTCTGAACAAGTAAGGTATTTCCTAAAATTTAAGAAGCAAAGCTACACTTTTCTTGCCTTTTATTTTGGTTTTCATTCAAAGATGAAATTGTTTCCTAGTAATCAACCAGCCTCATTTTTTTAAAAAAAGCTTTCATTCTAAGATTTTATTAATTCAGTAAATTCCTTGAATTCATTGTTTAAAAAATTCTAGCTATTTTTATGAAAAACAAAACAGATGTAGAAGTAACCAAGAATACACGATTATTTAAAAAACAACTTTCTTGATTTCATCAACTGTATTTCTAAGCTAGAGAAATGAAATGGGGCCACAAACAAAAGAACCCTGCTGACAGGGGCTAGTGGAATGGCTCAGCAGTTAAAGTGCTTGCCTAGCAAGTGCTAAGTCAAGCACTAAGTACCTGGGTTCGATTCCCCAGCACCACAGAAACCGGGTGTGGTGACACACACCTGTAACCCCAGCACTCGGGAGGCTGAGACAGGAGGATTGCCTTGAGTTCAAGGCCAACCTGGGCTCCATCCTGAGGTCAGGACCAGCCTGGACTACACAGCAAGACCCTGTCTCAAAAAAAAAAAAAAAATGAGGGGTTCTCTAAGACAAGTGTATCCACACCTATACTTGGGGTGGGAAAGGAATCAATATCTACAAAGTTTATGTTCTTTATAATGGAAACTTGCATTCTGCTGCTTAAACACAGTCACTGATCAAGAATTTATTTTTCCAATCAGCCCAAGCTGAGCTCCAAGTGGGCATTCAGGGTAGAAATGAGAAAAGAGCTTCTTTCCCTTTAATGTTAGAGTAGAATAGTGTAGTATTAAACTGGCTATTAGGTCTTGGTAATAACTTGTTAGTCTTCAATTATAGTATTACTGCAGATTCTCACTCATGTTGTTAACAGTGGCACAGACACTGACCTTGTTTTCTAATATATGTCAATGGTTAGCTTTCCTTGGACCACCTATAGTACTATAATCTACTTCTTCCTCATTGAAAAGTGCAGATAAACAAGTAACTAGCAGGTTAGTGTTGTAGACAATCTCCAGGAAAGGAACACTTCTGACTGAGTCTGAAATAGTGGACCTCTGGGGAAGCAGTCACCTCATCCCTTAACTGGGTCTGCAACAGTTAAACTGTAAGGCTGTGAATCTGACTCCCAAGTACACAGGACAGGTAGCACTTGCGTCCTGCTCCCAACTTCTGAACAGTGAGATTAGATCAAGGACGGAATGTAACACCATAAGTGATCTATAAGCTTGCTTTATGTAAAAGAACAACTGTCTCAACAAACCAGCTATGTAGATGCCTGTCTGTGTTACTGTACTGCCTGCTTGCTGGCCAGCCAGCCCTCACTGCACAAAGAGCATAAAAGAAGCCTGCCCTTGAGCTCAGGTTTGCCACTTTGGAGAGATCTAAGCAGTGGCTCATAGTATAAAAAATCTTCCTCTTACCTTTGACCTCTTGGCTCTGAGTCCTAATTTTACTGGGTTTACTGTTTTTCTGCAACATTCTGAGGGGCCCCAGCTAGATTAGACCCACCAAACCCTATCTGAGTCAAGGTCACTGCTTCCTGGCCCTGTAGCCTCCAGTGGTCCAGTAAGTATGCACTCATGATGTGGTTCCAGGGTATCCTTCCACATGATTTAAGGAAGATGTGGAACTAAGGACCAGGACCCCAGGCTTGCAGAGTAAGACAAAAACCTGCAATGGACAAGGTAGGCCATGCCCAGGATAAGTAGGTAGTAAGGAGCCTGTGTAGACTGATCCTTCACAGGAGGTGATTTGAGTGCCCTTAAAAGGAAATTCCAAGGGCCCACTCCCCTCCTTCCTCAGCAGAATGATATTGTACTGGTCATCAGGAAACTGCAGTTACCAGGTTGAGTTAGACAGCATAGGAATTTAGAAGAACTTAAATATGGACTTCTGTGATAAACTCTGTGTGAATGGTGAGTAAATCAGCAACAATTCTCATAGACGAGTCTGGTTGATTCTGTGGTCTCATGGCTGGGCACACTGAAGTTCCCCTAAAGGCTATGAGATCTGAGTTGGTCCTTTCTGCATTACCATGGTGATGGCATATGGTCTAAGGTGAACTGCTAAAAAGGTGAGTGTGGTCATAGTCACTTTGTTGAGCTCAACCCACTAAAGCTAAGCCACACTTAAGCTCCCTGCAGGGACATGGCCAGACGGGCACCCAAGTGGTCTCCTTCAGAGGACACTCATTCTTTGTCTTGAGACACCAGACACAAATTAGACCCATAAAAAAGGTTCCTCTCGGTCTAAGAAAGTGATAGGGAAGCCAACAGCACTGTAGACTGTGCTAAGCCAATTCAAAGCTGGTTACTCTGGAGACTACACTATCTGGATGAAACCAAAGACACTGCAAGTTCTTTGTAAAGTAAAATGGTCTACTTCTGATGCAGAATGGCCACCTGGAGAAACTTGGAACTTATCTGTCATTGACCATGTAAGGGATATCTGAATGGGAGGTCCAGGCCACCCAGACCAGTTCCCTTATGACTCTCCTGGCATGGTTGGCTACTTGTCCCCAAACTGATTATGTTTCTATGGGCCTAGAGGGTCCACAGCAGTGCTGGCCACCTGCCAGAAGCCCCATCAATGATTTTTCAGCAGGAACAAAGAAAAGAAAAGAAGAGAAAAGAAAAGAAAAGAAAAGAAAAGAAAAGAAAAGAAAAAAAGGGTGCTGAACACTCTGGAAACACAGGCAGCTGAGAAAAGAAGCTAGAAGCCTGAAATGCTAAGTGCTAATGCTGCTATATGCTGGCCACTTTCTGCATAGTAGCTTTTTACAAAACTCTTGTTAATACTGGGGATTAGAGTGAGAAAGAATTAGGAATGGTGTTTATACAGTCTCTGCTAATTCCAAGAGACTGTCAATGAGGACCACACAACCCAAAACACTGCCCTTTTAACAAGGGCATCCAGGATGGTTTCTGTCTGCTTCTCCCAACAGCAGTGCACTCTCTTCTGTCCCCCACCTCTGGCTCTGCTCTAGCTTACTCAGCCCAGCCAGTGCCGGCACAACTGGGAGGCAAGTGTGCATCCACTACCCAGGAACCCAGAAAAGTGCAGGGGCAACTGCTGACCAATCCTGGCTCTCCATTATTCCCCACCCTAGCTTCCTGGAGAACTTATTCCTTTGTGGTCCACAGAGCAGCTCCAGGAGCCCTGATGCAACAGGGTTTCACTCACAGCCCCTGCTGGTATGGCCTGGCCACCAATCTAGAATAGGGCTTACCTTCTAAAAGAGCCAATGGCAGTCACAATTAGATACTAAAGTGACAATGGACTTGGGGACCCTGATCCACACAAATTGGACACACTGCCTACACTGACTCTGGAGATCAACCCAGAAAAAGAATGACATATTCTCACATCTGACACACAGCTAGGGCCTCACTTGCTCCTAGAGCAGTTTCTTCAAGATTCTCCAAAGTCTGGGACCTTGATGGGGGAATAGGACTAGCCAAAGGACACCCTCCCCCATTTGTCATAGTTACCACAAAGTCAGAAGCCAACCCAATAAACCAGAAACAGTACTCCATACCCTGAGAAGCCTGGAGAGAAATTGCACCACACACCCAACACCTGAAACAACAAGGGATACTAAAGGAGGTATAACCAATGAGCCTGCAACACATCCCTGCTCCCAGTCAAAAAGCCAGGCAGACCTATCTAAGACTTCCACAGAATCAACGAGGCAGTAAAAACAGTGCATCCAATTGTTCCTAACTTATACACCCTCCTGTACTTTATTCCACCTACAGCAGCAGTGTTCACCTGCCTAGACCTGAAGAATGCCTTCTTCTATTTAAAATAAGACTGGCAGAAGCCAGCCAGCCTCTGTTTATATCTAAATGGGAAAACACAGAAAATGGTTCAGTACTAAGAAAGACATTTAGAGAATTTTGTCAAAAGTCTTAATGTTTTAGTGTTGCAAAATTCAACAGAGTAATTTTGTTTTCATGTAAAATGTCTGGTTGTACCAAAATGCAAATAGGATAAAAACTGAAGGGTATACAGTAAGTTATAAAAGGTTCAAAAATGTAAACTTTGTCTTAGTTCGTATCATCTACAAGAATGGGTTTAAAGAAAAATGTGTTCAAAATATAAGTAATGTAAGTAACAAGTGTATTAAGAAACTGGATCCTGTGGCTTCAGGCTGGTCCCATGCCTGCAAGCCCTGGTTACAACAGTCTTTATAATTAAAGCCTCCCCACCAGGTGACTATTCTGTTAAGTTGGACAGCCAGTTACCGGGTGACTGTAGAGTGGTCCATAACTAGGCAGTGTGAGGAAAAAATCCACAGGTGTAAGTGAAGGCTGTGAAAAATTCGAACCTTACTATCTACTCAGCAGAAGAGGAGAGTGAGCCTCCCAGTCCTGGGCAGTTGCTACTATCCACCATCCAGCACATATCAATCAATAAACCAGGTCAGTCAAGGAAACCAGCTGGATGATAGGGCAGCCAAACAGGAAAAAGATCTAACCTGAGTGTGCTTCACCCTCCAAGTGCTTCCAGGAAAAAAAAAAAAAAATAGGAAAATGGGTTTGAGTCAGAGTACTAGTCAGGGAAAGTCTAAACCCTACGTGAAAAGAGCCCTATCACGCCACTCCTTCAGCTTTAAAGTTTATAGGTCTCAAGACATGGACACATCACCAAGGAAGCCATGTCTGGAGGAAAATAAGTTTTTAAGACTGGCCACTAAAGCCGATTCTGTTCAAAGGAAAAAAATGCCCAAGATAACTCAACTCCAGCAAACATTGCTGTTGCTGTTTCTGATGATCCTGAAGACTGAGGCCCAACCACCATCTAATGGGCTCATGCGGGAGATGACCCTCTTCCACAAAGTTTCCCTGTTAAATCAAATTGCTCCATTCCCAGTCCTTGCTTTGTATCTTTCAGGTAGTCTTCTCTAGGAGGTCAGATTCTGATATTCCTCCCAGCAATGGCCACAATGCCATGCTGCACCTCAACCACCTACACCTGCTGGAACTATGACAATGTCAGGAAAATCTGGCTATGGATGTATGCCTAAGCACCAGGATGACTGTTGGGGAGGAGGGATATTGGTCCTTCTTAGAGTATTGATCCTGTGTAGATTTTACCTTTCAGAAAACATTCCTTTGACCTCTTGGCTCTGAGTCCTGAATTTGCTGGGTTTACTGTTTTCTGCAACATAGGTTGGTAAGAAGGCTCCCAAAAGTAGAGTAAGCTAAGTAAGCTGAGTAAGCTAAAAACTGACATAAATATTAAAATCAAAACAAATTCATGGCGATTCCAAGGAAGGATATAATCTCAAAGGAGAAATCTCCATATTAGAATGTTAAGCGACAGAATGTCTTCATAGAGGCATTGCTAATCAACATTATCTGATCTATAACCCCAGCAACAGACAATGGAAAAACAGGGCAATAAAACACCTGCAAGATCATCTAACTTCCCAGAAGTTACTATCATGGAGCCCAAAATAGTAGAAGCTACAGGAAAGAAAGTCAAAAACAAGTAGACCAAGTAGTCAGTCAGCTCAAACAAGGTATACTTAAACAAATGAAAGGGATGCTTAGTGAGCTTAATGAGAATTTAACTAATCAATCATTTTAATTGATAAAAAGCTTAATGATTATATAAAAGATACGAAGAAAAAGACAAGGTAATGTAAGATATGAAATATTTCCCTTGAGAAGGAGAAAGAAAAGATTCCTAGCTGAACTCCAAGATACGAAAAACTCAACCGAAAACACTGAAGTCAGTTTGAACATTATGAGAACACAGTGGCAGATCTTGAGGATAAGGTTAATAAGATGAGCCATCTGTTCAATAATTTAAAAACAGTAAGACAACAAAATGCCTCAATGCAACAGATCTATGACTCAAAGAAAAACCTCAGAATTATGGGAGTAATAGAAAAAATAAAGGATAGCATAAAAGGTATTAAGAACACACTCACTGAGATTATAGCAGAAAATTTCCCAATCTAGGAAAACAAATTAAGATTGAGGTACAGCAGAACATCAAAAAAAACCCTTATTATGATATGTCATACAGCAAAGAGTCTCTGCATAACACCTCATAATCAAAATCCCAGACATTCAACCCAAATAGAGACTACTAAAAATTGCAAGAAAAAAAGCAAAAAGTAACCTACGAAGACAAACCCATCAGAATAACTGAGCATTTCTCAGCACAAACCTTATAAAGGTCAGCAGGAAGTCATGGAGAAAAGTCATTCAAGCTCTAAAAGAGAGTAAGTGCCAGCACCAGATTGATGCCCTGCAAAATTATTGTCCAAAATAAAGAAGGTAAAAGTTTCCATGATAAAGAAAACCTAAATAAATTTATGACCACTAGACCAGAATTGCAGAAAATAAAGAGTTTTAGACAGAAGTGACTGGGGGTGTAGTTCAGTGATTAGGGCGCTTGCCTAAGACACATGAGGCCACAGGTTCGATTCCCCAACACCACATAATAACTGGGCAAAGTGGGACATGCCTCTAATCCCAGCATTCAGTAGGCTGAAGCAAGAGGACTACTGTGAGTCCTAGGCCAACTTGGTCAAAGCAAGAACCCGTCTCAAAAATAAATAAATAAATAAATAAATAAATAAATAAATAAATAAATAAGAAAAAAGAAAGAAAAAGAATTTTAGACAGAGATTGACAGACTAATAGTGCCAAAGAACCCAGAAAAAAAGGAAACAACAAAAAGAGCAGAATGAGTTAAAAACAGTGAAGAACAATTAACACTGAAGCAACAAAACAATGACAGGACATAGCAGATATTCCACAATAATAATAATGTTAATGATCTTGACTTTCCAATCAAAAGATTCAGCCTGACAGATTGGATCAAAAAACAAAAAACCTCTTTCATTCAGCATTGTTGGAGAAGAAAACAGTTGAAAGCAAAGACAAAGTAATAGGTAAACCAGGAATGGATTCTTTAAACTACATGATGTCTGATATAACTATGGAAACTGAAAACCAAAGTGACAGCTCTTCATCTGGCAGAAGTTTATTTAAAATAGTGTGTGCCTTCCCTACCTAAATGGGCTTCAAGAAACTTTATTAGAAAATTTGCTCATATACCCAAAAGTGTTGAAACATATTCAAAAAGTGACTCATTTATAAAACAAAGACCACTGACTTTAAAAGCCATTCTTGCAAAATATGAGAGGAAAGGTGTAAAGAGGAAATACAAGCCAAAACTAACACCAAGGGAAAGATCAAAAGGAAGGAGAAACAATAGGAAAACACAAATAGATAAGAAACAAAAACAAAGGACCTAGGTTTCCATTTCTACAATTAGACAGTGAAAGAAAATCATTAACTTGGAGGAAAATTCTAACCTTCAAGCAAGCTGTTGCAAGAGGATTTTTCAAGTACACTTTAAAGAAACCTTGAAACGAATGTTGAAGATTTAGAAAAAGATGGTCTTGAGAGTTATAATAGATACAAATATCAGGATAATGAAGAACTCATTTCTCCTACTAAAGAAACAGAAGATGAGACACACCTAGAACATGATAAATATGATATCAAAATGGTAGAGAAGAGTTGTTTCATAAAGTTCTAAATTCCCCCAAAAAGACGAATGAGTATTTAGAACAAGAGAGCTTTGTTGAGAATTTCTAAGGTTAAAAATACTGGATAGAGGGAAGAAAGGTCTGAAAAAGAGACAAACTTGAATGTCAAATAAAGTAATCGACATACAGAAAAGGTAAGAAATGACTAAAAGATTCATGCGGATATACGTGGAAAGCAGGTATTAATTCTCCTCCTAGACTGTTGCCAGAACTGTGCCCTGCTTCATTGCCTTGATGTAAAACTATCACTTCAATACTGTACAAACAAAAAACCTGCTCAGCGGGTCTATAGAACCAAATATACCTCTATTCTCACCTGTCTTTCAGAAAGATAACTTCTTTCTGATAAGAAAGCATTCTGCCCTATAATTATATCATGTATGCACCTGCATTCTATGTTGTTTTAATCAATCATCATTTAAGTTCCAAATATGCTTTTGGTTCTCTGTCAATGATTCACTGCCCTTAAGTGTTTTTCCACTCACTGTACCCATCCTTTTCTCCCCAATAAATGTAAGTAAAGGCCTCTGCTCAAGGCTCTATGGGCAATTTACTTTCTCTTTTAGAGAGTAAAGCTGTTTAGCCTCCTGCATAGATCTCTAAGTAAAGAAACTTAGAGAATATTGTGGTTTGGATCTGAAAATGTTACAACAAAGTATCATTAAACCCAGCGAAACCAGGACTCAGAGCCAAGAGGTCAGAGATGAGATTTATTTCATGTGGGCCAGAACCTGGATTACTCCAAAATGGCAGGGGCTCCAAGCTCTGGGGCAAGCTTTTTTTATTCTTTTTTTGTGCAGAGGCTAGTAAGCAGGCAGGAAATATAGATCTATGTAAAAGGATGCCAGAAGTAACTTCTTTTACACAAACACACTCACAGATCACATTACATGGTATTGTTCTCCGTCCTTGGTCTAATCTCACTGTTTCAGAAGCTGGGACACAGAGCAAATCCAGTCTGCTCCGCCTCCATAGCAATGGCCTGTTTCACAGCTTAACTGTCAAGGAGGGGACTGCTTTCTCAGACTGCTTTCCCAGAAGCTAACTATTTCAGACCCAGGCAGAGGGGCTCCTTCCCTGGGGATTTTCCACAACAGAATGTACCCCAAAAAGTCTCATGCATTTGGATGCTATGGATTATCTATGGAGCCATGTACTGTTAGGAGATGGGGGGCTGGTCTGGAGGGGTGATTTACAGGCATGTGATGGATTATACATGTGTGAAGACAGGCTTATGGTGGAAATAGGAGCTTAAACCTAGAAGAGATGGAACACTGATGCTGGACCCAGAAGGGAAGGATCAGTGGGACAGCACCTGGAAGGGTATATGGCTACTTCCTCCCCTTCCTTCGAGGACTTAGCTTCCTGTTTTCAATGCTGTGAGGAACTGCCTCCATCTCACCCTCTGTCATGTGCTTCCACTGTTACCCACTGAAACTCTGAATTGAAATGAAATTTTTCTCCCATAGTTTGTGTATGTCAGTTATTGCACTACAGTGATGAACAAGTAAATAAGACAAAAATATTCCTTGTCTTCATCCTTTGTCCTGCCTGAAACCTAACAGATATAAATGCCAGTCTGTTGAACAAATTCCTAAACAAAGAACTTAAATAAGAATAAAAAAACTAACAAGTTTATGGAAGAAACTGAACACTAAATAAGAAATATTAGATTTTTAAACATGGGGAGACACTTACTTATATTACATGAAAAAAATCCTGCTTTTTATTAAACCAACAACTTGTTCTTACAAGAGATGCAATTTACACATAAAGAAACACACTTACTATAAAGTAAAGGAATGGAAATTAATACTTCATGAAACTGGTGCCAGAGAACAAACAGGAGTAACTATACTATTCTTAGACACAAAAAAATTTCAAGCCAAAACAGATCAGAAGAGACAAAGACAGACATTATATACTAGTAAAGAGAAAAATCCAATAGGAAGAGGTTATTATCAATATAAACTATTATTATTAGGAAGAGACTATTATCAATATAAACAACCCAACACTAGGGCACCCAATTTTGTAAAACAAAAAATGTTAAACATGAAAGGAGAAATAACAAATAGGCCCAAATACAATTACAGTAGGGAACTTCAACATTCCACTATTACAAATAGACAAATCAACTAGACAAAAGTATTAACATTAGAGGTATGAGAACTAAATCACACTAAGGAACAACTGGATTGAACTGGTATCTATAAAATGTTCCATCCAACATCAACAGAATACATGTTCTTCTTGGGAATCGGGATTTCTCCAAAATAGACCACATCATAGACTATAAGGCATGCTTAAATAAATACAAAGGAATTGAAATAATCCTTTTACACTTTTAGATCACAGTGAAATAAAACTGGAAGTCAATAAAGAAAGTACAGAAATTATGCAAATATATGGAGATTAAATAATACATTATTGAACTAAAAATTGGTCACAGAAGAAACCAGAGAAGAAATCAAAAACTTCCTAGAATCAAATAACCAAGGAAGCACATCACACCAGAATCTATGGAACACAATGAAAGCAGTACTAAAACAGAAACTAATAGTTATGAATGCATACACAAAAAAGAACATTCTCAAATAAATAATTAATAATGTATGTCAAGCTCCTAAAGAAACAACAACAACTGAAATTGAAAAGTAGCCAAAAGAAAGAAAGAAAAAAACCCCTCATTATCAATGCAATTACAAACAAAAAAAAGTGAAATCACGATTGATACTGATGTAGGGTATTTCTGTCACAGCAATGAAAAAATAATTCAGATAACTCTAAATAGATCAATGACAAGTAATAAAATTGAAGCAGTAATGAAGTCTCTACCTACAAAGAAAAGTCCAGGACCTGACAAACTTACTGAAGAATTTTACCAAAACTTCAGAGAAGGTTTTACACAAATACTTACTTCTCAAACTTCTTCAGGAAACTGAAAGAGAAGAAATACCGTCAAACACTTTTCTTGGACACTAGCATTACCCTGATACCAAAAAAAGAAAAAGAGGTAATAACAAGGAGAAAAACCTATAGGCCAATTTCCTTAACAAGCATAGATGCAAAATTTTCCAACAAGGTAATTGTAAAAGAATCCAATAAATCACTAAAAAGATCATATACTATGATCAAGTTAGCTTCAACCCAGATATACAAAACTGGTTCAACATTCATAAATCAACTAATGTAACATACCACATAAACAAAAGGACAAAAGTCACATGATCATTTCAACAAATGCAGAAAAAGCTTTTGGCAATATCCAACATCCATTCACAATAGTATACAAGTACTTTAGCTCAAGCTGATAAAAAGCCATTTCACCAAACCTACTGCCAGCATATTAAAAGGGGAAAAACTGAAAGCACTTCCCCTTAAATCAGTAATAAGACAAAGGTGTCCACTCTCACCAGTCCTACTCAATACAGTACTCAAAACCCTAGCTAGAGAAATCAGGCAAGAGAATGAAATAAAGGGAATATATATTGGAAAGAAAGAAGTTAAGCTATCCTTATTTGTAGATGACATGATCTTCTATAACAGAGACTTCAAAACTCCACAGAAGACTTAGAACTAATGAATGAATTCAGCCAAGTTGCAGGATACAAAATTAATACAAAACATCAATAGTATTTCTGTATACTAACAACTCACTGAGAAAGAGAAGAGAAATCCCATGCTCAATAGCATCCCCTACAAAATTTCAATACCTAGGAATCAACCTAATCAAAGACTTCTAGAATGAAAAATTATATTACATTGAAAAAAAGAAATTGAAGAAGACATCAGAAAAATACTCCCATTTCTGGATAGGCAGAACCAATCTTAACAAAATGACCCTACTACCAAAACTGATACACAGACTCAATGCAATTCTTATCAAAACACCAACAAAATTTTTCACAGAACTACAAAAAGATATCTTAAAATTCATACAGAACCAGAAGAGACCCAGAATAGCCAAAACAATCTTGAGTGGCATTAGACAAAAGCAGATGGCATCACGATTCCAGACATAAGTTATATTACAAAGCAACAGTGGCTAAGTATATATATGGTTTTGCCACAGAAACAGACAGGTTGACCAATGGAACAGAATTGAGGATGCAGAGACAACCTCAAGCACCTTCAGCCACCTGATCTTTGACAAAGGAGCCAAAAACATATTAGCGAAAAGACAGCCTCTTTAACAAATGGTGCCAGGAGAAGTGGATATCTATTTGCAGAAGAATCAATCTAGATCTATACTTCTCACACTGTACTAACATCAAATCAAAGTAGATCAAAGATCTAGACATTAAAATAGAAACTGAAACTGAACCTCCTCAAAGACACAATTGGTAAAACTCTTGAAGACATAGCATAGGCAAGGCCTTTCTCAATAGAACATCTGTTACACAAGAAATAACACCACGAATTCATAACTGAGGTTTTATCAAATGAAAAAGTATCTGCAAAGCAAAGGATACAATCAACAGAGCAAAGAAGACAACTGACAAAGTGGGAAAAAAATTGCTACTACTCCTCAAAGGGCTAAGATCAAGACTATACCAATAACTGAAAAAAGACCCCTCAAAATAAAAGACTCAATTAAAAATGGACAATTGACAGTTCACAGAAGTAATACAAGTGGACAACAAATATATGGAAAAAATATTCAGTACCCACAGCCATTACAGAAATGCAAATCAAAACGATAATGAGGATCCATTTTACCCCAGAGAGAATGGCTATTATCAAGAACTCAAAAAAGAGGGGGCTGAAGGAATAACACAGTGGTTAAATGCTCTACTGCCAAGCAAAAGGCCCTGGGTTCAATTCCCCACCACTACATAAGCCAGGAGTGGTGGCATTAGCCTTAAATCTCAGAACTCAGAAGGCTGAGACAGTAGGATTGTTGTGAGTTCAGATTCATCCTGGGCTACATAGTGAGTTCAGAACCAGAATGGACAACAGAGCAAGACCCTGTCTCAAATTTAAAAAAAAAAAAATGCTGGTGAGGGTATGTGGAAAAAAGAATGCTTCTTCATTAGGAGGACTGTAAGCTAGTACAACCATAATATGGAGATTTCTTTAAAAAACTGAATACAGATATTCCATTTGACCTAGCTATACCTCTTCTGAGTTATCTTTCCAAAAAAGTTGAAGACATCATGTAACAGAGATACACACATACTCATATTTACAGCAGCACAACTCCTAATAGATAAATCCTAGAATCTGATAAAATAACCACCAACAAAGAAATGGATAAAGAAAGTTTGGTATTTATACCCAATGAAGTACTACTTTGCCATCAAGATAAATTTGAGTCATTTGTAGGAAAATGGATACACCTTGAAACCATTATGTTTAATAAAGTGAATCAGACCCAGAAGATTAAATATCACACAATTTTTCTAATACGAGAAACTCAAAATATAAATAAATAATAGAACTAAACAAGTGAGATGGGAGGAAGCAGAAAGACAAACTTGTGGGAAGAGAGGGGATGTGGGAGAGTGTTGGAGAAGAGAGTATGGGGAGGGGAATGAATGTGAGGTTGATGCATGCACTAGAAATGTGCACTAATTCCTTAAGTTAAATGTAACATTGCATATCACAAATACCTACTAATAAAAAAAACTCTTGGGGAAAAAGAGTTAAATCAATGAATAAATATATGAATGATAAAACTAAAAAATAAAGCCCCTTTGTTTTTCACTGAAATCCAAGAACCTACATCCTTGTTATGAAACTTATGGGCAACATTTACAGGAACAATACTGATGCCACTTCTTGAAATTTGATTTTTCTCCCCTTCCTTAGACAAAATAGGAATGAACTCATATTCAATTAAACGAAAAAAAATAGACCCGAGCTAAGTGGGAAAGGATGTCTCCAGTTATCACAAAAGGTATGGAGAGAGGAAAGTTGAAAATTGGCAGATGAAGGTGAAAAACATTTCACAAAAGCACAGAAACCAAAGCCATATCACCTGAGGATGCCAGGAAAGGGAGCAGAGACTGAAAACAGAAGGGTGTTTGAGGACATCATTTAAATAAGCTGATGACAGGCCTACAGATGACAGGCCAGAATCATTTAGAAAAAAACTGAACTTCTCCTGCTAAAGTTGCGGGTATTCAAAAAGCATGCACATAAACCAAATCGTCTGAAGAAAAACAACCAGCTAAAATTCATAGGCTTTATTAGTAGTAGGGGTAGAGACCCAGAGAAAAACCTTTGATTATCTGGAAGTATGAAAGAAGCCATTCCATGACATCAAGACAGATGGAGTGCTACTGCACTCCAAACAAGGGTATTCGAGTTCTCCCTGGGATCCCCTGGTTTCAGAGATTTTCAGCATCCAGGAAGTCTTAGAGTGTGTATACAACATAAAATTGGCTTTAAGTTTGCTTTATTAAGAAGTATTCTATTTATAGCTTCTTTTTTACTGTTGTTGTTAATGGAAAGGCCACCCTGTCCTCATCACCACAGAAGCAATGGCTTCCTGAAAATCATTTGATTTTACTTGGGTCTTACTCAACTAGCAGTACTCTCATTTCGGATGTAAAGGCAACTGGCAGCATTAGGAACATGAAAGCCTCTGAGCAGGCAGGATAAATATCAACATTCATAACTCAAGTTTATGTACTGGGCTTACAGGAGATTCCTCCAGTATACACACAGAGCATCTTTAGTCTTTCCCTTTCTATTAAGCCTGGTTACTATCACTACCCAAAGAAGGATATAAATGCACAACTACAAATATAACAGGAACAAAGATAGCAGACAGCTTACCAGCCAGGTGTATCACATGTATAGTAAGGATCAGTCTCAAGTACCCAACACCTAGTGCTGGGTGGAGCTTCATGGAAAGCAGACCTCAGTACCTCTCAAAGCTTCATGATGTACCCAGTGCAGTTTAGGATTATGAGCCTGGATCACTAAGGAAAGATGAGTGACTTCAGCATCCTCTGCTTAGGGAAGCAGACCTGTTGAGAGTCTAGTATAGGCATTTCAAGGGTTGAGTTCCAATAAGTTGAAGCACTACTTCTTAAATTCACAAGGAATTTGAATAAAGAAGGAAACCATGTATTTTCACTGTGTAGATTATCAACTAATGAAATTAAACTCTTCAATCAAAATCCAAGCATAAAGAAAATAAGGGGAAAAATGTGACCCCTAGTGGTTTCATGTAAACTTTGACTTCTGTGGATTCTGGTTGTTGTTGTTGTTGTTGTTGTTGTTTTTTATTGTTCTTTGTTATTGTTGCTGTTTTGGTTCTGGAGATCAAACCCAGGTCCTCATGAATGTTAAGCATGTATTTTACCACTGAGCTACTCAACAACTTCAACTTTTGTGTTCTCAATACTTTCCGGAAGCACTGCCAGGCAGTGCTTAGTACCTACACCTCTCTAAAAGGTAAATGGGAGCATTACGTGGCTAATGCCTACCTGTTTAGTCCTTGGCAGTAGCCAATATCTGGATTCCGCCAGGAGAAAGCAAGCAAGACATTGCGTAGCTTCTGTATGCCTTCCGAGGTGGGGCAGGAATAATGTTTGTTATTGGGCAGAGTCCGTAGCAGGTCCAGCTCAATCTGCTTGGAAGCTGGGTTCTGTTTCTCCAATGACTTCTGAAGCAATGTCTGAAAATAGCCTGATTCTGCTCTGTCCTTGAACTTTCTTGTGTGAAGGTTCACACACCACTTCCATACCTTGGAACGGTGCTCATGGGGAATACCTGCACGAATCAGGTTTTTTAATTCTGGAGAACACATCATCTCCCTATTCATTGTGCTTGCAAAATAGTTTTCCCACTTGACTCCAGTGGAAACTTCCTGGTTTTCTGTAAGGTACAGAGTCTTCAGGTCCAATGCACGGACCTTGGCCACCAACTTCTCTTCCTTGTCATCATCAGGTACAGTCCTAAACCCATAAATATCATATTCACTGTTGATAAAAAACAAAAGGTAAAATGAAAACAACATAATCTTAGTAAAAAGACCAATGAAACAGAATAGAGAACTTAGAAACTAGGTCATGCCATATGACACTTCAGTAGATTCCAGGCATTTCAAACCAGTGAGCAAATAATAAGTCCTCCATAAGCAGGGCTAAGAGAGCTAGCTATCTATATGGAAAAAATGAAATCAGATCTCCTCTTGGTACTATACAGGAAAAAAAATCAATTTTAGATGGTATAAAACCTTTAAATGTGAAAAAAACAAGAAAATACAGGCAATAGCACAAAAATAAGACTGATAAGTGTCATAAATACAAGTGAATAACTTTATAATTCAAAAGCTTTAGTTCACTTTAACTTCTTTTGAGATTGCTTTGCTCTGTTGCCCCATGTTAGCCTCAAACTTCTGAGCTTATGTGATCTTTCTGCATCAAACTCCTAAGTTAGGACTACAGGTGTGCTACCACCACCACACCCAGCCAAAAGACATCCTTTTAAAAGGTGAAAAGATAAAGAATAAAATATTTGTAAGGTGTTAGGGATGAGTAAGAATTAAGGTTTTTGTAGGTAGACTAATGTTCCCCCAAAGACACCCATTTTCCCATCTCTACAACCCGTAACTATGTTATGTTACACAGGAAAAGGAATGTTAGAATGTTAGACAAAGGGAAAATATACTATACCTTCAGAACTTCAGAACTGCTCTAAAGGTTTACAAAGGCAACACCACTGTGAACAAAGTAGCTAATGCAATGCAGAGGCAGCAATCTTGAGCATTAGAATTGGTTAGCTGCCTGAGGCCAGGTCCTGTTCAGGCTACTACCACTGTGTGATTGTAGGCAAGTTATACCATCTCCTAAACCAGCTTGGAAAGGGAGGATAAAAGCACCTACCTCACTGAGCATTAAATACAACTCTGCATAGAAACCACTTAGTACAGACATGGCAGACCTCATGAATTTTGTAACAACAGTGTTGTTCACATTCTGATAGTGTACTTCTGTCAAGGGAGTAGTCCAGACAATGCTGACAGGTGCTATACGCTGAGAAAAGGGAAAAATCATGTCAAGTGGAAGCAAAGCTTCACCTGGGGGCAGGAGGAGTAAGAAGCGAAACAGCAAGAAGACTGCAGGGAGCAAGGCCCAGACACAGGACATGTGGCAGAAACAGGAGACTGGACCAAGTTAATCTGTAGATTCCTTCTAGCTCCAACATTTTATTAATCTAGTTTTTCAGAAAATAGCTTATATGGGTTCCTAACACAAGATCAATCATAAGTTTCCAGATTCTATGATTTCAAAAAGAAAAGTGTGCAATATGAGTATATGGCATGCATGTGGATGTGCATTTTGAGGTAAATGTGTCTGTGGCTTGTTCCTCAGCGGGTTCCAGACCACTAACTCAAGTTTATCCGAGCAGATTTTCTTACAAAGAAAACCTAGTTCCCTTTTCCAGGCTCCCTTTGCTTCTGAATCCCTTGTGGATGCACTTGTGTCTCAGAAGAGGGTTCCTACTCTTTGGAAAAGGGGCTCCTCCTGAAACAAACATGGACGCAAAGTAAGGCTAACTTGACATGGCACATGAGATAAAGATCTTACAAGTAACAGAACTTGATTACTTGGAGGAAGTAATGATATTATCCATTCTGCTCACCCAATAGCATTTGTCACTTACATCAAATGATACACAAAAAGCTGTGTGAAGTCCTCTGTGAATGGCTATTGCTGTTGGAAATGGGGACTTCAGAAATAAGATGCACTACCCCACCTTTACCTGACAAGATGGGGTTTAACAAATGCTTGTTCTGGCTGCTCTTGGGTCTCAACCTGAAGAGCATCCTCCAACAACTGAGCTATGACATCTTGGGTAGGACCCTGGTCTTCTGAGCACACTGGTGTCTTCATTTCTTGAAGTAGTATCAAGTATTTACTTTCTATCTGGCAGAGCTTGGCTTCAAGGCTAGAGTACTGCAGAGAAAAGTGGAAAGTTACTACAATTCAGGCTAGATGCAGAAAAAGGATACTTCAGGTACCTCAAGCAAGTGATAAGTTACAAGCCCAAAACTATTAGGAAGTGAGCCTCAGATAGACCGTAACAAAGATAAAATTATTGTTTGCCACTGGCCACTTATTGTGTTCAACATAGTTTGTCATAGTACTCTTGCTTCTACAGGTCTGTGTAGAAGGGCTGCTGATAATAAAAGATCTGAATATCAAGATGTGCTTCATTCTGGAAGTGGTAGAATAAGCAGCAGAAACCAGGACACATGTCAATTACTGAAGTCAGGCCGGTGCCAAGTGGCACATGGGCCATGAGCAGCCACACAATATTATATCAATTTTCGGTTAATGCCAAACTAGTTCCCATCTACCACCTGACCAGACAAATCACATATACTATAGAAGACATGCAAAAATAAGGTTTGGGAAGACACTGAGAGATCTGCTCTGAAAAGTATATAACATATATAACAGCTGCAGGCTAGTGTCATTTGGTTATATCCAATTACAACTAGAATATTTGTGGTCACTTTATACTTCATAAAGCCCTTTCTAGACATGATAATGTCTGATTCTCAAACCAACCATATTAGGCTGTCATATTTAAAGTAAAACTAATATCATGAGAAAATGTGCTAGCAAACTCAATGTATGCAGCAACCCTAAAGTTATCATGAATAGGAAAAATTAACACTTTTGAGATACTCGGTTATTTTGGTACCAATAACCATTATCTCTCTAAGCAAAAGCAATGAAACCAAGTTTAAAACACATTCACTACAGGTAGTATTCCCTCCCGCTAGTTAATAATATATCCATGCTGACCCACCTTTGCCATTAGCTCCCTCTCTCTCCTTTCTGCATTTCTTCGTAGAGCTGAGAGTTCCAAAATTTCCTTATTTAGAAAATTATTTTGGGTTTTATACCCTTGTAGATTATCCTGTGGGAGGAAAGAAATCCCATCAATTCCCACTGGCACTAAATATAGACAGATTATCCTATGCAATTAGCATCTTGCTACCTCATCAATCAGTCTGCCAAGTTTCAAGAACATGGAGGTTGTTACTTGAAACTTTCTGATTAATCTTTGCAGACACCTGTGCCAGTAGATAAAAAGTAAGGATTGATGCTTCAAGGAAATAAATAGAAAAAATATTTACTCAGTGGTGATAATTTTTCTCAACTAATGACAGGAGGAAAAACAGGACTTAGTCATTAAGGTGGCACAAGGAAATCAATATTTCACATCCTTTTTTAACTGGAAACATTAAACATGTTCACTCCAAGTTCTCATTTTTACCCATTTTGTTTTTTTTAAAGGGGCTATCAATATATACAAAAACACTTATGTAAAAATAAACATATAATAATAAATACCAACAACCTATGGCATATAATACACTTAAGAGAACATGCTTCTCCACTTTTTTACATTGAAAAACTTCAAATTTAGAGAAAATCTAAAAAGAAAAGTGCAATAGGATTGGTGTGTAGTTTAGTGGCAGAACGCTTGCCTTGCATGCACAAAACCCTGGGTTCCATTCTCTAGCACGGGAGAGGGAAAAAAAAAAAGGGATCAATATTTTGCAGTACTTTATCCTAACCTCAGAATACTACAGAAAAGTAACTGTTATCAGACAACAACAAAGTTACTTAATTCTTAAAAACAGAAATCTTTACAAGGCACATCCACTGACAGTAAGGCAAGAAAACAGCAATAATATATAAAAATACACATTAAAATTACTTTTAAACACATTTGTGTTTATATATATATATATATATATATATATATATATATATATATATATATACATATACGTTTATACACATAAATAGAAGTCATATGTAAGAGCATCTGTTTGTCTTTATCTAAGACAAATATATATTCAAACACACAGGCTGTCCCAAAGGTTATCATATATATAAAAATATTAAAAACATGTATGTATATATGAAGACCATATACATATTTTTCCACCTAGACATTTTAAATGTGCGGTCAAAGAAGAATCAATAACTCTTTAATCCTACAGTCTAGAACGAGACAAGGAGAAAACACATGTCAAAACACCTACTGTCAGAGTCCTCCCACCTCCAGGGCAACTGCAGAGAAGAAATGTATTAGGTGCCAGTGTGTTTCATAGGGAAGAGGCATTAGATGCCCTGGCACTAGGACCCTCAGGCAGTGCAATGCCAGGAAATGTAAGATGGTGATCCAGGCTGAGTTCACCTGTCCTATCCAGAATCCACCCTGCAACTACTTGCCCCTTCAGAAACTATACCCACTTAACCTTACATTGTGGAATTTTGAAGTATAGACTTTAAAATTGTTGAGAACTGTTTCAGGATAAGATTTCAATACTGATTCAAAATCATCCCAGCCATGGAGCTCTGAAAAGAAAATTTTGTAAAGGAAAAACCCATTTTGGTCAACACTGGAGTAGACTTCAAAAAGAGCTGTGTGTCACTGCCACGATGGGGAAATACCCTTTCCACATATATGGCTCAGCTTCTGATAATATATGACCTATATACCTCTCTACTGCCAAGATAGCTCACCACAGCCTTACATTTTTCTCTACCTGCTACAGAAACAGATGCATGCAAAATATACATTTTAGCTGGTATTTAATAAGTGTGTTACTGAGAAGAAGTTTCAGGTTGTATGTACAAACAAAACCAAACACTTGTATTGTGCTTTGGATCTGGAATGCCCCCCAAAAGCCTCATGTATTTGGATGTTATGGATTATCTATGAAACCCTGTGCTATTAAGAGATGGGGGCCTAGTCTGGAGGGGTGGATTATGGGCCCGTGGTGGATTACAAGTATAGGATGGAAGACAGGTATATGGTAGATTACAAATTATAGACATGTGGTAGATTAGGGGCTTAAAGCTGGAAGGGGTAGATCACTCACACAGGACCTGAAAGGATATATGCTACTTCTTTTTTTCCTTCCCTGGATTTGGCTTTCTGTTTGCAATTCTGTGAAAAGCTACATCCACTTATGCTTCTGCCATGTGCTTCCACTGTTGCCAGCCACTCGTTAATGGACTGTGACCTTCTGAAACTGTGAACTAAAATAAACCTTTCCACTCTACTGTTGTAGATGTCAGGTACTGAGTCACAGCAATGAAAAAATAAGACAACTATCAGAGTCTTCTTTCGAAAAAGGGGGGAAGGCCTGTATTTATTGTGGTTATTATCATTCACCCATTTAATTCACTGCAAATGTATGAAAGGAGCTAGAAGACATGAAGTACATGCTCAGAAACAATATCAAACGTAGCAAATTTTTGCCCTTTGAGGATAAACTCCATGGATGGGGCACCAAACACCTCTGGAGATAAATTAATGGCAAGAAGGAAATGGCCAGGTAAGGAGTATTTTGAGGCTAGTTGGGGCTATAGCTACAGACCTGTTCGGGGACTGCTGAGGTTATCTGGGCTCTTCCCAATGTCCATGTCCTATAGGACACCTGTCTACCTGAACACTCTCCAATGGCTTCAGAAACTCATGGTGGCAAGGATATGATGACCTCTCTATGGCCTGACAGTGGCCCAAGGCCATTCAGTACTAGATATACTGGACAATAAGATTTCTCTACGTGCACAATAGTAAGGATGCCCTCCTGGCCACTTACAGGGTACTCTGGCCTCATTTGCCAGTCTGTGCCCCAGTGTGACCTGAACAATCGCTGTTGCTCAGGACTAGCCTCCCACTAAAGGACAGCCAGAAAGAGCTCTGGCTTCCCTTGTGAGTGCCATGACCCTCCCACCTTGAGTATGAGATGAGCAGGCCTCTTGTCAGGCCTGTCTGGAGCTGCAGTCTACCTTTCTGGATGACCTTAAACTAGCTACAGGGTATAATGCTTCTGCCATAGCCTGTGGTAGTTTGTGTGTATCCATGTAAAAGGATAGAGGGGGTAAGTGACAATTTCTACAGATATGATGTAATTCCATGTCTTAAGTAAATAGGCAGGTAAGTCTCTGCTACTTGAAAGCAAGGGAGAGAAAGATTTGAAACTCTCCTAAGCAATAACAACAGTATTCACATTTCCAAGAAGCTACTTAGAACGTTAATAACTGACCATAACTCATGCTGCACTTGTTAAAAACAAAAACAAAAGACATAACTGCTCTGTTCTTTCAGCAAATTAGCTCACAGAGGCTAGCACCTCTAAGGTGAGCTACACTGGTGGAGTTAGTGGCTTTTGGATCCCTATTTCAGTGACAAGAACTGACACTGCTCTTACTTTCAGCCTGTCCAACTCCAGCTGGTCTCTGTTAGCTGGGGTGTTCAGGGAAGAACCAGGCCCCAAGGTAGGAGATGATACACTGCCTTCACACTCGCTGAGCTTGATGATGACCTCATCCTTGGCTTGGATAGTCTCCATCAGCATCCCCAGCCGCTCGTTGAGCTCTCCCACCTTGCTCTTCAGCGTCCTTATGTCCTGTTGGAGACTCTCTTTCTCCAGACTGAGTCTTTCCAGCTGGCTACTGAGGCCCAGAATCTGATCGTCCTTTTGGTGCAGAAGTTCCAGTGTGTCCCTTGGGACCCCTTCACAGAATCGGCTGGTTGTGAAATATTTGTCATACTGGGAAGACCGGACTGTCTGCTGAAGCAGCCGAACCAGTTCCTTTGAGAACAGAGAAAGATGAGGTAAAGGGTGAGAAAAGCAAGAGAGGGGAGGAAAAGTCAAAATCAGAATAATTCCATGTAGAATAATCGCTGCGACTTGAGAAAATGAAGAAATTTTAATAGAAACATTTTAATAATGAACTTCCTCATCAAAGATATTGAAAATGAGGAGGGAACTTCTGGTCAAGATGGCAGCTGAGTAACAGAGCTGCACAATGTCTCCTCATCTACCCACTTAAAAAGTCAAGAATTTAAATTTCTGGTCAAGATGGCAGCTGAGTAACAGCCCTGCACAATGTCTCCTTACCGACTCACTTAAAAAGTCCAAAATTTAGTTAGAAAAAGTGTGTTTGGTGTAGCTAGGAAAGAGAGGACCATCCCCAAAAACTAAAAAGGTGACCAGCAGGAGGCCAGAAATTCTGAAGGATCATCGAAAGCAGAGGAAAAAAAAAAATCCCCACAGCCCAGGAAGCCGCTGCAGCCGGCTGCAAACGGCTGGCGCTGCAGGCAGCTGAGGACAGAGGAAAGCTCGTAGGGACCTGAACATCTGACGGAGCTGGGAGAGGACGGAACTGGGAGATGACGGAGCACACAACAACGAAGAGGAGGCTGCAGGCAGGTCAGAAATACTGAAGTCACATCAGAAGAGGAGGAAAGAACCAGGCGACTTGGTGTGGCCCCGAGCTGCCGGCACCCAGACCACAGACAGAGGAAGGTTCAGAGGCCAGAACCTCAGAACAAGGTAAGCACGGATGCAGAAAAGTGGGAATTATTGGCAGCGGGCGGCCCCAGCCTCAGAAGCACCAACCCGCAGTGTGTGTACTACAAACACAGCGCGTGCTCCCCCTAGAAAAGACCGGGAGATCCCAGATCAGAAACAGGGCTCAGCAGCCATCTCAGACAGTGACGTCAGCAGGAGCCATTTTCTTTCCTGCGCACCAGAGACAGCCGGAGGTAGCAGAACCACGGGGAAACGTGGTAACAAATCTCATACAAAAAGATCTGACACCCCAGGGGATCGTATCAGGGGTGCTGAAATTGTAGAACCCAAAGAAGAAAAGGGCAAGAATGATGGTGACTTCTAGGCCCAGATAGTAAGTGAATTAAAGCAGGAATTAAAGCAGGAAGCAAAGCAGGTAATAAGACAGACAGCACAAGAGCTACACCAACACATAGCTAAGCAAAAAGCAAGCCTTGAAAAGCAACTAGAGGAGCCCAGAGAAGAAATATACCAGAAGATAATGAAGGCAACACAAGAAATTAGAGAAGAATACAACAGAGATATAGAAAAATTGAATGCAGATATTCAGGAAGTGAAAAACACACAGGAAATAATAAACAACCACTTTAAACAACTTCAGAATAGAATGTCAGACCTAGAAAATAAAGTGACTGACCTGCAACATACAGGCTGTGAAGAACACAAAGTAAATAAAGAAAGCAAATCATTACAATGGCTGATAGATGATTCAAGGAGAAACAACCTCAGAATAATGGGAATCCAGGAGAAGACTGAGGACAAAACAAAAGACTTAAAAGACATGTTTAATGAAATTATGGAAGAAAATTTCCCAAATCTAAGACAAGAAATGAACATGGAACTACTGCAGGCATATAGAACACCAAACAACTTTGATCACAAGAGATCCTCACCATGACACATCATAATTAAAATTCTAGAAACCCAACACAAAGAGAAAATACTAAAAGCGGTAAGAGAAAAACAGAAAGTGACCTACAAAGATAAGCCCATCAGGATAACTGCAGCTTCTCAATCCAGACTCTAAAAGCCAGGAGATCATGGAGCAATGTCATCCAAGCACTAAAAGAACATAAATGGCAACCAAGACTGCTATATCCAGCAAAATCATCTTTTAATTTAAAGGGGGAACTTAAAACTTTCCATGACAGAGAAAGCTTAAAGGAATTTAAAGCCACTGAGCCAATATTGCAGAGAATACTTAAAGGAAACTTAGAAAGTGAAAGGGAGGCCAGCGTCACCAATGACCCTAGAGGAAAAGCGACAACAGCTAGAGGAGAATGAGCTGAGAAAAAAGTATGTTAGTAATCAGTGAAATATGAGTAAATAAGTTATGAAAGTTAAAAAATTCTGAAATAACTAAATTTGCCTTCATATCTGTCACTTTAAGTATACTTATGTGGTACAGATTTAAGTTCATTTAATGTAGCAATGGGATATAGTTTTAAATTTGTTTTATTGTAACAATTCACTTATTAGGTCACTAATGAAAATTTATCCTAAGGAAATTGATTGATGTAAAGATAACCTTGTGAATGTACACGTATGTACCTTCCAATATTCAGCTAAAGCATTTGAAATTTAATTTTTTTCTTCTTCTTTCCCAAATTTACTGGTCTTTTGAACTACATGCTTGTATTTATTTTCTAATGTGAACTGGTGGGTAAGGCCAGGTTTAAGAATAGCAACAAATATATAGCAAAATATAGAAAAAAAAAACTTTGGTAAATTTCGCAATAAAGGGATTGGTTGGTTTCAGAGAAGAGGCATCAAGATTTAACTACTGTGACCCATTCGAGGAATAGAAAGCTGAGTTAGAGTGGTGACTTAAGTGAAATGACTCAGGTGCAGAAGATTAGTATGTTAAACAATGTATGGTTTCTCTGACTTGGAAAACCCAGAACACAGACATTCTTTGGAACCATATGAAGTGATAGCCGGAGTTGGAAGAAAGGGTAGGGAGGTGTTGGGAGGGTAGAAAACGGGAAGGGATTGCAAAGTCGATATGAGACATAGGTGTATGAAACACCTAAATTCACTGTAAATACTATGTATTACATTTTTATGTTAATAAAAATAGTGGCGGGAAAAAAGTCAAGAATTTAGTTAGAAAATGCATGTTCAATGTAGCTAGGAAAGAGAGGAGCACCTTGACAACTGAGAGAAGGCCAGGGGTAGGTCAGAAATTCCAAAGGAACATCAAAAGCAGAGAAAAAAAAAATCCCAGCAGCCCAGGTAGCCGCCGCAGACTGGCTCCAAATGGCTGGAGCCCCAGGCAGCTGCAGACAGAAGAAAGCTCATGTGGGCCCAGGGCATTTGATGGGGCTGGGAGAGGAAGGACCAACCCAACAATGGACAGGAGGTCACAGGAAGGTCAATCCTGAAGTCATATCGGAAGTGGAGGAAAACAGCAGCCGACTCAGCACAGCTGTGAGCTGCCAGCACCCACAGACCACAGTTGGAGGAAAGTCCAGAGGCTAGAACTTCAGTTTTAGGTAAGCACGAATCTCAGAGAAGTAGGAACTGTCAGCAGCTGGCCTCCAAAAAACGAGCCCATGAGTAGTGTATACTACAAACACAACATATGCTTCCCCTAGAAAAGGTCCCCAGGAGTCCAAATCAGAAGCAGTGTTTGGCAGCCATAACAGGCAATGATGTCAGCAAGAGCCATATTTTTTTTTAAAGGAAAAAAAAAAAAAAGCCCAAGACTGAACCCTTTAGAGTAAAAGAAAGCTGAGAAGAGTACATCAAGATTTTTGGGGTCACCCTTAAACAGTGCCTAGGAAGAAACTGGCACAAGAGGCAGAGAGAGGAGAAAAGAGAGGAAAAAAAGACTGCTGATTTTCTGAACACCTAAGGGTTGTGGGTACACCTCCCAGGATGGACAGCCCACCCTGGGGGAGGGAAGCCAGGACAGGCGGGAGAGCTTTGCTAAGAAGACTGGGATGAACAAGATACCTCAAAAGAAGGACCATCACCCAGTCCCTCCTGCACATGTTGGAGGCTTCCAGGTTGCTGCTGCCCTGAAAACCAGAGGCACCTAGGACTAG
>PVKB01007495.1:0-31309 GCA_004027205.1 Ctenodactylus gundi | reverse complement strand
TGTGCTAACTGGTAGGAGAACTGACCCACTCTTTCCTTTTTCCCTCAACCTCTTTAGTTCTACTCTCTTGGTTATCAGCATCTCCAGAAGCTTCTGGACCTCAGAGCTGATGACAGATAGGTCCTCAAGCTCTTCCTGCCTGTGAGTGGGCTTTCTCCAGAGCAAGGCCTGTGGTTGGTGTTTGGGAGGAAGCTCTTGCTGAGATTTGCTGCATGCTGCGGTGTGGAAATAGAAGGATCTACCACTTGTGCAGCCCGAGGACAGGCTCGGCGTGGAAGAGTGTGAGCTAATGGAGCCTGCGGTGGGCGTGAGGGCAGAAGCCAAATAAGCATCAGGGGGAAGGGAGCGCTGTGAGGCCATGCCGCTTGGGGTTCCGTTCCCGTCAGCTTGATCTTCTGGATGTTCTACTGATAGGGTTGAGGTGAGAGGAGGAGGGGGCCGTGGCCCAGGATCCCAGGAAGCCCGCAGGGACAAGGCTCTAGAAGGATCTTTCACCCAGCGCCTGTGTGGTTGCTGGGCGCTAGTCGGCTCTGATTGAGACGCCTCACGTGAGGCATCTTGACACAAGTGTTGTTGAAGTCTGTCCTTTCTGTGCACCTCCTGTAGGTGGCTGCAGGAGACAGGAGACACAGCTTCACCCATGAACACAGAGCACCCCGAAGTTGGGCAGGCTGTGCAGGAGTGGACACCTGATGCCTACAGTCCCTTCACTTCCACACTTCCCAATTTCATAAAACCTACATTTTCTGTTCCCCAGAGCTTTAATCCATAGCCCCCCACCCCCATGGTGTCTCCTTCCCTGGTTTGCTCCACCAACTTTGTTGATATAATAGCTCTTCATGTGAAGGAGACAGAAATGGAATATTACTCACCTTTGGACCCACAAAGCTATGCTCCAAATGTCCTGTAGCCCGCTCAGGATGTCTCTACAAGCTGAAAATGCAGACTGGGTTATGGGAGGCGAGGGAGAGGCCTCGGCTCTTCTAAAGGGCTGTGTGGGATAGTCTCTGGAGGACACCATGTGACATGAGACCTGGACACCAGCCATCAGTGTCCAGGGCCACATGCCTGCAACAGTGTTTGCAGAGTATGGAGTGGGGCTGCATTTTATCTTTTCTAAGGGTGCTTCATCCTCTGCCAGTAACTTTGATCCTTTAGACACATTTCTGGGAGAAATCACATGTCTTCTCAAAGGTGAGTCCTCTAGGACAAATCGAACACGCTTGTGCACAGTGGGACCTACATGTTCTACTTCCACTTGTAGGCAGCACTGTTCTACCATGATCCACACTCCCTCCTCCTGGACACCATCCATCCTCTTGCTCTCCACAGCCGCATTTTGAGCCCAGAGCCTGGCATGTGTCCCTAGGTGAGGTTTCCTTCCCTGGAGCCTGCCTCTCGGGTCCCCCTAATGATACCTTGGGAGATGTGGTATATACACCCAGGCAAAGTAAAGGGCGAGTCCATCCGGGAGGGAGGACTGAGCCTCACCTTTCAGAGCGTGTCTCTGGAACGTGTCCGTCTGCCACCTGTCCTTCACCGGGTGCTGGGAGACAAGAACGAAAGAGTGGGCCCTTCCCTTCCTCTCCCATAGGTAGACATGGCACATGCTTAAGGTTTCTGCAAAGCATAACTTTCTACTTTTAGAAAATCTGTTCATTTTCAAGGGACTAAAAATATTGCCTAGTTTCCTTCTTTGAAAAACACCAAAAGTTTTCTCAGTGAGCTCCACAATGGGATGTCTTCAGTCACGGCCCGTGTTCAGGAAACTCATAGGGAGATTTTCCCACACATCTCAGCTGCCTGGTAGGATTTGCTGTGAGGTCCTCGAGGGAATTCTAGCCTGTGAGGAAGACTTAAGGACCTCAGCACCACCCTCAGATCAGTCAGACACAGGGGGGAGGCCCTTGGCCCATATGGGCCTGATGTGACAAGGGAACTGATGTGCCAGGGCTCAAGCCTGTTCTGGGAGATCACCATCGTTCTGCAGAATTCAGTTACTGTCCACTGAGTGTCAGTGTTTGCCATTCCCAGGCACCTCTAGCGCTCTGACACTATTGCATGTGAGGCTCAGCTAGGTACCCTAGTGCCCACTCTCACTCCTACACACCCCGTATATCCAAGGATGTACCTCATCTTTTCTGGGGTTTCTCTTTTCATATTTTATTCTAGTTGTTTGAGGAAGCAAAAAGAGGAGTAGAAGAAAGAAAGAGCCACTGTCCATTAGATTTGGGCCAAAGGTTCCTACCTTTCTGATGTTCTTCTCTCTCTCCATATTGGGAGAGGATGACTTAGTCCTGAAGTATGGGACCGCTAGGATGAAGATTCCCAGCCCACACACCAAGGCAAGGATGGCATCTGTTGCCCAGGTGGAGGAACTGAGACACATCCATGTATCCCAGATTCTATTCAAAAGAAAGTGTAAGTTCATCATGTGAAGTCTACTGTCACCCTCAGGCAACTGAGCCCTGGGAGTTTCCTTAGAGACTAAAGAGTAGGGCCCAGGCCTGCATCACAGAGCTGTGGGCTGCTTGTCACAAAGGGCTCCTGGGGCGGGGAGGGGAAAGAGGAGGAAGAGGCCCAGCCCGAGCCCCTCCCATGCCCACTTGTAGAGCTGGACCCTTAGCTGTGTCATCTTTGTAGCTGCCGCCTTCCTCCTGTGCCTGCTGAAACTCTCACAGCCTCACCCCAGGAACACAAGTTTTGGGTCTTCCTAGGTCATCCTGTCTGAATTTTATCAGAAGTATATGGAGTATTGTCTGCATTTTTGTTATGCCCCAGGGGCCACAGCATGTACTTTTATATCTGTGTGACTTTTCAATAAAATTTGTGAATGTTATAATTAGCTTTCTCTACTTCTTTCAGAGGGACTTAAAACCCAGTTGTAGTAAGTTCATATTATAAGTTCAACTGAGTATGTGTAGAAAATGAAAGAAAACTTCAAGTGGTAATTTTGTATGTTTCTGATATTTTTATTCTTGATACTGCTGAAAATTAAGCTTCAGAATTAATTTTTAAAAGCATTTGTATACGTATACAAGCACGCATACACATACTAACACTGATGAACCGAACCATTGGAAAAACCAGTTTTTGTTGTATGTGCCAACCTTTTTCTGGAGAAACAGGATTGTGTACTGGAAAAGGTTTGTTGTAGAAAATCTGGAGGGAAGGAGCCCCTCTGACTGGGCCTGAAGGAGTTAACTTCTGGGGAAGCTGTCACCCCCTTAAGTGGATCTCCAACACTCTAACTGTGAAGCTGGGAAAGTGACTCTCATGGACAAGAACAGGGCTGCTTCCCAGGCAGGCAGGCAGGCGATGAGATTGATACAGAAATCTGGTAAACCCAGCAGTACTGAGACTCAGAGCCCAGAGGTCATAGATTAGAGGAAGATTTATACCCTCGGGCCAGGGCCTATATCCACTAAAAATGCTAGGCCTAGAGATGGCGCGCAGGCTCCTTTTACACTCTTGGCACAGTGGGGGCCTGCCATTCAGCCAACCCGGAACACAGGAAGACACAGAAATGTCTATGTCGCCAGTTTGCTGAGACAGTTTCTCTTTCACACAAAGCAAGCTTGAGAGTAGGCTCTTTGTCCTTGGCGCTGTCTCCCTGCCTGGCCTGGGAGCATGCTCTGTTCTGGTCCTGAGCTGTAGGACTATCTTCGTAGCTTAACTGACACAGTTAAGGGGAGAACTGCTTTCCCTGAAGTGAACTGGTTCTGGCCCAGCCAGAGGGGCTGGGGATTTTGTCATGATATAAGGCTAAGGACAAGAGTGTAATGCCACAGTGGAATCGGCAAGCTTGCTTGGTGTAAAAGCAAAAGTGTTTCCTCAGACGAGTCACCTGGAACCTCTCCGTGTGCCTGAGCTCCCTGCTTGCTGACGAGTCACCCACCCCGCCAATCCCACCAGCCCAGCACTAAATGGATGAAAGAAGCCTACCCCTGAGCTCGGGTCCACCATTTTGGAGAGATCCCGGGGATGGCTGTGTGGCACAGTAAATCGTCCTGTCACCTCTGACCTCTGGGCTCTTGAGTCCTGATTTCCCTGGGTTTAATTACGGTGTTCTGCACGGTTTCAGAAACCTGGTCCAGCAATGAGAGGTGTCACCTCTGTAAAGACAGCACGTGCGCTGACTGATGGTGAAGGTGACCCGGGGCACCTGCTCCATGCGGCCTGTGCTGGGGCAGACCGGTGGTGGTCAGGGCTCCCTGGCACCAAGGCCTGGTAGCTGTGCCCGAGTCTGATCCTATCCTGATCACACGCCCGTCTGGGCAGAGGGTGGCTTTCTGCCTCTACCTCCAGTTTGGGCTCATCCTCACTAACAGCCCATGTCCCCAGGCCTGTATCTCATGGATCCTAGAAAATAGATGATGGAAGGAGCTGTGGTTTGGATCTGGAACGTTCCTGAGATCTGGATCTGGTGGTAATGGGATAAGTGTGCAGCTGTGTGTTACTGGGAGTGAGGCCCAGCTGGAGGGGAGGATGTTTAAGGTTTGACCTGGAAAGACTGTGAATTTCTGGAGTTTGAGGATTGACCTGGGTAGAGACTTCAGGAGTTTGTTACTGATATGTAGGCCATGAGGTGAGGGAGGGGCACTTAACCATGGGGGAGAGGGGCCCAGTGGCAGCTTAGTATAATTAAAGGAAGGAAAAAGAAACATGGTTGCAGCTTCTTCCTGGCAGTAGCACTGGCCTTGCCTGAGTCTCCAGAGTCACCAGGCTTCTGACTGTAGGGGTGAGCAGCTCTCCAGCCTCTGCTGCGTACCATCACCAGTGCCAGCTGCCCCGGGAGTGGACTGTGGGAAACATTCTGAAACTCTGAGCTAAATAAATATTCCCTCCCTTGAATTGTGAATGTTGAATATTTTGCCACAGCAACGAGAAACTAGGAAAAGGGGCGAGGTGTCTTTACCAGTCCCTGGACCCGCTGACCTTCACAGAGTCTCTCGGATGGCTTGGGAATGTGCCCTCACGTTGTTTCTCACTGGGGAGGCTTGTCCTGCACCTGTGTCTTCCTACTTCCAACTTGGACGCGAGTTGGAACCACACTTTGACCTCTGGTGTTGCCATCCTCTCACAGCTGTCTCCTGAGGTCTCGCTTTTATCATCCTACTGTGACTCAGGCCTGGTCAGGGCCGAGTTTGCATGGACTCAAGGCTGCCTTTCCTGGGCCCTACTTTGGTCCTGTTCAGCCAGGTTAACATCAGGGGAATATAGTGAGAGTGTAGAAGGCATCTTACCTTCTTTAACAAGTGGAGGCATCCTCTCTGGGCCCATGACTGCCACCCTGGTGGTCTCAGTCCAAACCCTCCGCATCCCTAATGCTGAGGAGATAAGGGGACACTCTGCAGGAAAAAACAACAATTTTCTTTTCACGATTTCCTCTAAATTTTTTTCTGTGTGTCTTTCTATAAAACTGGTAGGATTTTCACTGGAGTTGGGTCTGTACTCACAGGAGGCTGGGAAGGTAATGGCCCATTGTGAAAGGGGAGAGTCTTGAGCCTCACTTGAGCTGACATTTTAGACTCTAACACCTGGAAATATGGATCTCACGTGTGCCTTGCCTGGTACTGTGTATGCTTCTAATACCAGATGAGTTCTGGTATTAAGGAAACAAAGCTGCTGGCCAGAATTCACACAGGATTTCCCACCTTTCAAGGTGCTAGGTTAATGTGTTCTGTGAAGTTTTTAGACTTGAAGAAAAGTATGGATGTCAGTGAGTCAGGATAGGTTTATACATACCCCCGAGTGTTCGTGCACACATTGACCTGCCCCAATCTCCCATGTAAATGGACTTGCAGGCTTTCGTCTTCTTATCTGTTTCCCATCTAAGGTCTAGATCTATGACTTCTGGAATCCCACCCCCTGGCCCTCATCTGACCATGTTCTGAACAGTTCTTCCCATGCTCCCAAACCTTCATCCTTGTGCTTGTTGACCTCTGAGGCAGATCTCCTGGGGCCCTGTCCAAGTCTTACTCTCTCAAGCCATTCCTGGGTCATCCAGTATCAACATCACTGGGCTCTTCTTCAAGTATTCAAAGCACCTGGACCCCATCTTCTACACTCCTTTACTGCTTTCAGAGGTGAGGGTGGGGCCTGGTGAGTGGGCCCGTGCTTGTCATGTGCGTGGCCGGCCCACTTGCCTGGGAATTTTCCCACAGTACGCATCACTGCTTTGGATGGTTGAGATTGCTAGGAGGGGGCATGGGATATCATCCCTGATGATTGTGTCTTGATTGATTCTTGAGTTTCTCCAGGAGATTGGGGCTATTAAAATCCTCAGGAAAGATGGGAGCAGACTTGAGCACCTGGGAGGTGCGGCAGCCCTGAGGGAGGCTGCGAATCCATTTGATAATGGAATCCTATTTGGGGAGGCTGCTAAGGACAAAACCTTCCTACTTTGGTAGCATGCTGATTTGGAGTTGAGAGGAAAGACCTTGTTACCTTCTATATTGTCAGGCAGTTATTTGTACAAGTCTTAATCTGGGGTGGAGAAGAAGATAATGGGTTTTGAGGAGAACTTAAGTCTGAGCATCACAAGGACCCACCATGGAAGTGAGTTTTGTGCCTGCAGTAGGGGTCAGGCTACATTGTGGAGGGATGCTAGGCCAGCCATACTCTGAGACCTTCAGCCTGAAATGGAAAAGAATGGGAGGGCATCATAGTGAATAAGTCAGCTGTATGTCATAGAGAGGAAGGCCTCACAGGGATCCAGCAGGTGGTCCCAAGACTTGCAGTGCAGAGGTGGCAATCCTCAGAGCACCTATCTGTGTTCTCCTCTAAACAGTCCCCTATACCTCGGCTGATTAACAGAGGAGCCAAGGAGAACTGGAAAGATTCCCTTTAATGTGACAGGAAGGCTGAGTATCTGTCTGTCTCATGTCACTCACGGAGCCTATGAAGTTCCTCCCAAGAATCCAGGGTGCAGCCTCTGCTCACCATCACGTGTCTACATCTTCCCTTATTCTTGTTCTCATTTTTTCTGGCCAAGATATGGTTCTCACTCTGCGATCTGGATACACTTCCCTCAAGAATGGGCCATTACTAGGGGATTGTCATCCTTGGTCAGTGTCAGAACACCACCCTTCCTGGATCCACATCCCAGGAAATGCTGATGTCTGCATGTTGTCCCCAGTCTAGGCCCCAAATAGCTATCCCTTACCTCCCCAAAGATTGGAAAGGAAGGTGTAAGGCCACTAGGGTACCTCCTTCCTGCTTGCTGGTATCCTCAATGAAGGTTATTATTTTTCTTCCCAACATTCTTCTCTCTAGCATTGAGTTGCTTGCTCTGTGATGAGACATCAGCCTAAGCACATATGTTTGAAAAAGGAACCATTCTTTTCTCTTTCTTTTGTCAACATTTTTATTGTGTTCCTTGATGGTCAGAGTTACTAGCAGATTCTGCTACAGGTACCTGACATGCTCTGTAAAGGTGAGTCCTGCTCAGCAGCTCTCGTGTCTCTTGCTGTGGTGGCTCCCACATGTTCACAGTGGACTTGGTGGCCGCTCACTGACCTGAGGTTAGGGACTTCACCAGTGAGGAGGGGAAGGCACCTGGTGGGGTGGCCAGACCTGACCCTCTCCTGTGCAGCACACACAGAGGGCTGCTTGGCTGAGGCTTGGGACTAAATCCATGAACCACGGAGAAATAAAAAAGTAGGTAGAGTAGGTGATTTTCTGAGCAGGTGAGTGAAAGTGGAACAGTAATCTTTATGCAACTGGAATTCTTCCCAATATGCAAATCTGAACTGATGGAGCTGTAATGTTTTTCCCAACCAAACCCCACAGTCATCCTCACCGACATTTTACACATCTCTCATGCTCTGGCTCTCTGTCTTTCTGTGTCTTTCAACTTGTTTCTCTCAGGTTCTCACTCAGAGATTCACTGATTCAAGTGTTCACAGACTTCTATTGTGGGTGTATCATTTTAAATACTGAGATCCTCAGCAGAGAGTCCTCTCACCGTACCCCACTTTATGTTTAAAAAATTAACATTACTGGGGCAGCTTCTTTCCCCGAGGGTGCAGATACACCCATATCAGAGGCCATATGCTTCTGGCAACTAGGGCCCAGATTCGTCCTCTTCTTTCTCCTCCCCCACGGTATTACTGCTGTTTGTAGTTTCTTTTTATCAGCAGAATCTTAAGGAATAGTTTTGTTTTCATATTTGTTAAAGATTTGTGAATTATTTCAGTAATGTTCCATTTTTTACTTTAGTATTTTGTTCCTAAAGTATTTCAAAAATTTCAAATATACGTAAAAATGAAAGATAAACATGATGAACTTCCAATATAATCATTATCCATATTTATTATGGAATTAAAAATATATGGGAAAGTAGTTTCGAAAGGAAATCGTGGAACGTGGTGCAGCCCTGTGAGGGATGGATCTGCGTCCCTAGCTCTGCCAGGTGAAGGGATTCACATGTAGAATGTGGGTGAGACCTGCCAAAGAGGTATCTGAGAGGGGAGCCTCCGTGAGCAAGTGCTTAGCTCAGTGCTATGTACCTCCTTGTGTCCCCACTCAGAGATGGAGTGCCTTGCTGTTCATATGTGGTGATTCCCTTTTGAATGACAAGAGGTTATCATTGGCCTTAGGAAATGATTGGACCGGTTACTGTAGCTAACACCCCTTGGATCTGCACTCTTCCCTGGGTGGGAGGGTCTTAGGAACAATGTTCTGGTCCCAGTTTGTCTTCCCACCTTCCCACGGCATTCTTGTGGCTGAGTTACCAGCAGAGGCCAGCTGCTTCCTTTAGAGCTTCATACACTCCAGTTGTGACAAAGCAGTTTCAACACCAACAGGATAAAATTATTCATGATGGGATTCTATTTCCTACTTATGAAGTTGGGTCTTTCTCACATTATAACCATCTATAACCATATATAAAGATTACGCTGATCTTGAGTATTTTGTGCACATTTATATCATGGCAAAATTACAAATCCTTCCCCTCTCCCTTTTCAACTCTCCCACCCTCTCACCTTCCCTTCTAATTCCTATTACTTCCCACAAAAAGTTCCATGAAATAACTGTGATGTGGAGTTCTCATATCGGGGAAACCATTCGATATTTCATCTTCTGCTTCTGACTCACTTCACTAAGCATGATGGTCTCAAGTTGCATCCATTTGCCTATAAAAGCCTCCAACCTATCTGTCTTTATAGATGAGTAGTATTCCATTGTGTATAAACACCACAGTATGTGTATCCATTGGTCTGTTGAGGTATTTTGGTGTCTTCCACATTTTAGCTATTGTTAATTGTGTTGCTATGAACATGCATAGACATGTTTCTTTGCTATGTGCTGTTTTTAATCTTTTGGGAAAATACTCAGAAGAGGTATCGCTGAATTGAAGGAGATATTTATTTCCAGTCTTTTGAGAAACTTCCATACTGCTTTCCGTAGTGGTTGTATCAGTACATTCCCACCAGCAGTGCAGGAGGGTTCCTTTCTCCCCACAGCCTTGCCAGTACTGATTGCTGTTTGTGTTCTTAATACAGGCCAATCTCTCTGGAGTGAGATGGTATCTTAGCGATGTTTTGATTTGTATTTCTCTAATGGTTAAGGATGTTGAACATCTCCTCATGTACTTACTGCCCTTTTTGAACTTCCTCATATGATAGCTGCCTATTCGTTTCTCTTGCCCATTTTTCAATAAGGCCTTTGATTTTTGAGGGGCTTACTTTTTTTAAGTTCTCTGTATTTTCTGGTTATGAGCCTCCTGTCTGAGGTATCAGTGGTGAATATTTTTTTCCAGCCTGTCAGTACTCTTTTTACACTGTTGATAGTTTCCTTTGCTGTGCAGAAACCTTTTAATTTGACATAATCCCATTTGTTAATCCTGGGGTATTTCTTTTGCTTTTGGTGTCTTATTAAGAAAGTCTTTTCCTACACCTCTTGTCTGTTAGAAATTTACCTAATTTGTCTTCCGGGAGGTTCAGTGTTTCAGTTTTAATATCTAGGTCTTTGATCCACTTTGATTTAGTTTTGATGCATGGTGACAGGTGTGTGTCTATATGCATTCTTCTCCAATTATTCTAGCAGCATTTGTTGAAGAGGCTATCCTAATATTCACTCTTTGTGTTGGTTCTCTAATATTTTAGTTATGATGTGTTGTGATGAAGTTATCTTCTGATCAAAGTTGTCTGGTATTCTATATGCCTGCAGTAGTTGAATGTTCATTTCTTTCCTTAGATTTGGGGAATTTTCTTCTGTAATTTCACTGAAATGACCTCTAAGCCTTTCTTTTTGTCCTCAGTTTCCACCTGTATTTCCATAATTCTGAGGTTGTTTCTCTCTGAGTCATCCATCAACTGTTGTAAATAGTCTCTTCCTCCCATTTTTGTTCTGGGTTTGTTACTGCCTGTGCATTCCAGTTTAGCCATTTTGTCTTCTAGGTCTGATATTCTATCCTCAAAGTGTTGAAACTGGTTACTTTTTTTTTTTCCTGTGTTTTTCACATCCTGACTGTCAGCTTTCAGCATTTTTTATCTCTGCTGAATTCTTCTCGAATTCCTTGTATTGCCTTCATTAACTTCTGGTCTGTATCTTCTTTATTTTCCTCTAACTTTGTGTCAGTGTTTTCTGACGGCACAGCTATGTCCTGGCATAGCACTTTCATTTCCTGTTTGATTTCCTGTATGATTTCCAGTTTCAATTCTAAGAATTTCTGGGACCAGAAATGTTCATCTTTTTCCATCCTTGGGGTCTGCTATTTCAAGATCCCTGGTATCATTTCCTGGGGTGTCAGGTCTTTCTGTAGGTGATTTATTACCTCATTTCCTCATGGTTCTGTTACAGTGAGTTGAGGCTCTGATATTGTTGATGGCTCTGTTTCTTTTCCTGAGATTCTTGAATTAGACTCTTGCTATTTTAAGTGTTGCCTTCACAAGTATTTGTTAATGTAACTTAAATATGAAGATCATTAACGATGATAGCATCTGTAATTTGAGTAGAAGTTTAAAGTTACAGTACTGTCTAATATTAACAACTGAGACCAGGCAGGGCCGCTTCGGAGGAGGCTGGTAGAATTCACGGACATCTTCCCCGCAGCCCCTTGCCTCAGGGGCCTGCAGCAGTGCCTGGGCTCAGCTAGCACCGGCCAGGGCTGCTTCAGAGGAGGATGATAGGCCTCTTGGACATCTTCCCTGCTGCCCCTCGCATCAGGGGCCTACGGCAGAACCTGGGCTCAGCTAGTGCCGAGCAGGTCTGCTCCAAAGAAGGCTAGCAGGCCTCCAGGATATCTTCCCCCCTTCCCTTCACCTTTGGGCCTACAGCACAACCTGGGCTTGGCTAGCACCAAACAGGGCCACTCCACAGGGGGCTGGTAGGACTTCCATACATCTTCCCTGCTGCCCCTGGCAGCGCAGACCTATGGTGGATACTGGGCTCAGCAGTAGGTCTCCTTGCCATCTTCCCCGCTGCCCCTCACAGTAGAGGCTGGCGTGGACACTAGGCTTTGCTAGCCCCAGGTAGAGTCTTTATGGAAAAGACTGGTGGGACTCCCCACCACCTTCTCTGCCACCTCTCACAGCGGAGGCCCACACAGAGACTGGGCTTTGCCAGTACCGGGCAGAGTTGTGTCAGACTAGACCGAGGGGGATACGCTGCCATCTACCCCGCTCCTCTCAGAGGTGGTCAGCGTGGAGGCTGTGATCTCCCAACCTCGGACAGAGCCATGCCAGGATGAGTCCCTAGAGGAAACCCAGGGACAGACAACCAGAGACAACCAAACACAACAGAACCATGAGGAAATGTGGAAATAAATCTCCTTCCAAAAGGCTTGACATACCATAGGAGCATACTAGAAATCCTGAAAATGCAGACTCTAAAGATGAAAATGACAGAAATGATGGTAACTTCTGGGCCCATAAATACATCAAATTAAAGCAGAAATCACAACAGGAATTAATGCAGGAAATAAAAGTCATAGAGCAAGAGCTACACCAAGACCTAGCTAAGCTAAAAGCAAGCTTTGAGAAGCAAGTAGAGGAGATCAAAGAAGAAATGAACCAGAAGATAATGAAGGCAATACAATCACAACTCTTATGGAACTTAAAACGAAAAACAAAGTGAAACAAGGGGGTAGGGTGTAGGAGGTATGGAGGGAAGGGTAGGGGGAGGGACAAAAGGAGAGTGGGAAAGTCTTCGTCACCTTGACAAGATATGTATGTGCACAAAATCCTCAAGTTCATTGTAAACCTTAAATCTTGCACTACTACATATCAATAAAATGGGGAAAAAATAAAAACTGAAAAAAAGAAATGAGAGAAGAACACAACAGAGACATAAGAAATGCAGATATCCAGGAAGTAAAAAACACACAGGTCACAATAAGCAATATTGAACAATTTCAAAATAGATTATCAGACCTAGAAGACAAAATGAGTAAGTGGGAACAGAAAGACCATAAAGAATGCAAAGGAAAAAAAGAAGAAAGTGAATCATTACAACGACTGATAGATGATTCAGAGAGAAACAACCTGAGAATTATGGGAGTCCAAGAGAAGACCGAGGACAAAAGAAAAGGCTTAAAAGTCATATTCAAGGAAATTATGGAAGAAAATTTCCCAAATCTAAGAAGAGAAATGAACATTGAACTACTGCAGGTATATAGCACACCAAACAATATGGGTCAGACATATCACAATTAAAGTACTAGAAACCCAACACAAAGAGAGAATACTGGAAGCAGTAAGAGAAAAGCAGAAGGTGACCTACAATGGTAAGCCCATCAGGACAACTGCAGACTTCTCAACCCAGACTCATAAAGCCAGGAGGTCATGGAGCAATATCATTCAAACATTAAAAGAACACAAATTCCAACCAAAACTACTATATCCAGCAAAACCATCTTTTAAACTAGAGGGAGAAATTAAAATTTTCCACGATATAGAAAGTTTAAAGAAACTTGCAGCCACTAAGCCATCACTGCAGAGAATTCTCAAAGGAAACTTGGGCAGCAGAAGAGAGGCCAACAACACAAGTGACCCTAGAGATAAAAAGACAAAAACTAGAGGAGAATGAGCTGAGAAAAAAGTAAAGCCAGTTAACAATGTGGAAAAACCAAAACTATGGCAGGACACACCAAACATACCTCAATAATTAACCTAAACATGAACGGCCTCAACTAACCTATCAAAAGACATAGACTAGCTGACTGGATCAAAAAACGGAAACCCACAATTTGCTGCCTCCGAGAGACACACTTCACACACAAGGAAACTCATAGACTGAAAATAAAAGGTTGAAATTCAGTATTTCATGCAACTGGTCCCAGAAAACAAGCAGGGGTAGCCATGTTAATCTCAGTCTCATCAGATTTCAAAAGAAAACAGGTGAAGAGAGACAAAGAGAACCACTACATACTGGTTAAAGAACACTAGAACAGGAAGAAGTCACAATTATCAATATCTATGCCCCCAACTCTAGAGCACCCATTTATGTAAACCAAAAATTACTAGATTTGAAAGGATACATAGGCCCCAATACAATTATAGGAGGGGACTTTAATACTCCACTATCACAAATAGATAGATCAACCAGAAAAAAAAATCCACAAAGATATACAACTGCTGAAAGACACTATAGAATACTTGGACATAACAGACATTTACAGAGTTTTCCATCCAACATCAACTGACTGAATGTTCTTCTCAGCAGCACGCAGGACATTTTCTAAAATAGATCACATCCTAGGACATAAGTGATGTTTAAGTAAGTACAAAGGGATAGAAATAATTCCCTGCATACTCTCAGACCATTGTGGAATAAGACTGGAATTTAACAGCAGCAGAAACAGAAGAAAATACACAAATACATGGAGACGTAACAACTTACTACTGACCAAACAATGAGTCATGGAAGAAATCAGAGAAGAAATCAAAAACTTCATAGAGTTAAATGATGATGGAAGTACATCATATCAAAATCTGTGGGACACAATGAAAGCAGTCCTTAGAGGAAAATTCATAGCCATAAATGCACACATCAAAAGAACAGAACAGTCACAAATAAATTTGCTAATGATGCACTGTAAGGACCTAGAGAAACAAGAACAACTTAACCCAAAAGGCAGTAGAAGAGAAGAAATTATAAAGATCAGATCTGAAATAAATGAGATTGAAATTAAAAAGACAATAAAAAAGATTAATGAGTCAAAGTGCTGGTTCTTCATAAGAATTAACAAAGTCAACAAACCTCTTGCCAACCTCATCCAGAAAAGGAAAGAAAAGGCACAGATTAGCACACTTAGAAATGAAAAGGGTAAAATCACAACAGACTCTGCAGAAATCCAGAATATTGTAAGAAATTACTTTGAACACCTATATTCTAACAAATTTGAGAACTTGGGAGAAATGGTCGACTTCCTAGATACATATAAAATACCAAAATTAAATGAGGAAGATATAAAAATCTTGAACAACCCCATCACACACACAGAAATTAAAGCAGTAATAAAAGCTCTACCTATAAATAAAAGTCCAGGCCCAGATGGATTCACAGCAGAATTTTTTCAGTACTTTAGGGAAGAACTAACTCCAGTCCTCCTCAAACTATTTCATAAAGTAGAAAGTAAAGGAATACTACCAAACTCATTTCTTGAGACTAGCATCAGACTAGTCCCTAAACCAGACAAAGACTTAACCAGGAAGGAAAATTTTAGACCAATATCTTTAATGAATATAGATGCAAAAATCCTCAATAAGATTCTGGCAAGCAGAATCCAACAAGTAATCAGAAAGATCATACACCATGATCAAATGGGCTTCATCCCTGAGATGCAAGGCTGGTTCAACATACGTAAATCAATCAATGTAATACACCAAATCAACAAAAGCCAAAACAAAAACCACATGATCATTTCTCTTGATGCAGAAAAAGCCTTTGACAAAATCCAGCACCCCTTCATGATTTAAAAAACTGAGAAAAAGAGGTATAGAAGGGCCCTGCCTAAAACTCATAGAAGCCATATATGCTATCCTTACTGCAAATATCATAGTAAATGGAGAAAAATTGAAATCGTTCCCTCTCAAATCATGAACAAGACAAGGCTGCCCACTTTCACCACTCTTACTCAACATAGTCCTTGAAATACTTACCATAGCAATCAGACAAGAAAATGAAATAAAGGAAATCTGCATTGGAAAAGAGGAGGTCAAACTATCCTTATTTGCAGATGATATGATTATTTACATGGAAGACCCTAAAAACTCCACTACAAAACTCTTGGAAATAAAAAAAAAATTAGCTAAATCACAGGCTACAAAATTAACACTAAATAATCAATAGCTTTTCTCTACACTAACAATGAACTTATTGAGCAAGAACTCAGAAAAACAATTCCATTCTCAATAGCTCAGCAAAAATAAATAAATACCTAGGAGTATACCTAACCAAGGAAGGGAAGGACCTATATATATAAAAAAAACTACATTACATTGAAGAAAGAAGTTATAGGAGACATTAGAAAATGGAAAGGCATCCTCTGTACTTGGATAGACAAAATAAATATAGTCAAAATGACTATACTGCCGAAACTGATATATAGATTCAATGCAATTCCTATCAAAATACCTATGAATTTCTTCAAAGAAGGTGAAACAACAATTCTTAAATTCATATGGAACCAAAAGAGACCAAGAAAAGCCAAAGCAAACCTGAGCAACAAGACCAAGGCAGGAGGCATTACAATACCAGACATCAGGCTGTACTATAAAGCAATTGTCCTAAAAACAATTTGGTACTGGCACAAAAACAGACAGATAGACCAGTTAAACAGAATTGAAGATGCAGAGACAAGCCCAAATACCCTCAATTACGTAATCTTCAACAAAGGAGCCAAATGCATACAATGGAAAAAGGACAGCCTGTTCAACAAATGGTGCTGGGAAAAGTGGACATCCATCCACATGCAGAAGAATGAATCTAGTCACACACCTATCACCATGCACCAGAATCAAATCAAAGTGGATCAAAGACTTAGACATTAAAAGTGAAACCCTGAACCTCCTAGAAGACAAATTAGGCAAATATCTAAAAGACATAGGGGTAGGCAAAGACTTCCTTGACAAGACTTTAAAAGCAAAAGAAATTATCCCCATTATTAACAAATAGGATCATATCAAATTAAAAAGTTTCTGCACAGCAAAGTTAATTATCAACATTGTAAAAAGAGAACCAACAGACTGTGAAAAATTATTCACCACCAACACCTCAGATAGGAAGCTCATAACTAGAATATACAGCGAACCAAATAAAAGTAAGCCCACCAAAATAAAGGATCCTATTGAAAAGTGGGCAAATGAAATGAGGGCAGTTCACTCACGAAGAAGTTCAAATGGCCAATAGATACATGAAAAGATGGTCAACATCCCTAGCCATAGAGAAATGCAAATCAAAACAACGCTAAGATACCATCTCACTCGAGACAGAATGGCCTATATCAGCAAGTCAAATAGTAATCAGTGCTGGAGAGGCTGTGGGGAGAAAGGAGCCCTCCTGCACTGCTGGTGGGAATGTAAATTTGTACGACCACTCTGGAAAGCGGTATGGCGATCTCTCAAAAGACTGGAAATAAATATCCCCTTCTATCCGGTGACACCCCTCCTGGGAATATTTCTAAAAGAAGTCAGAGCAACTCATAACAGAGGTACATGTATACCCATGTTCATAGCAGCACAACTAACAATAGCTAAAATATGGAAGATGCCAAAATACCCATCAACAAACCAGTGGATACACAAACTGTGGTATTTATACACAATGGAATACTATGCACCTATAAAGCCCAACAGCGTGGAGGTTTCTGCAGGCAAATGGAAGAAACTTGAGAACATCATGCTTAGTGAAGTGAGTCAGAAGCACAAGGTGAAACATCGAATGGTCTCTCTGATACGAGAGTCCCAGATCACAACTATCTCGTGGAACTTAAAATGAAAACCAAAGTGAAACAGGGGGGTAGGGCAGGGAAGGAAGGAGGGGTGGGTAAGGGGAGGGACAAAAGGACAGTGGGAAAGACCTTGTCACCTTGACAAGATACATATGTGCACAAAATGCTCAACCTCATTGTAAACCTTAAATTTTGCACTTACACATATCAATAAAATGGGAAAAAAGATACCAAGGATGAACTTGTGGTTAGAAGTTCAGTTTATTATGCCAGCAGGCCCAAAATCTGAGCTCAGAACAGTGGAGAGTTTCCACTTACGTGGTTTTTGCTTTTTATTTCACCTGTATGGTAGCAGGTAGTTGCAACTGTCTACTTTAAATTTGGCAGGCAATGACACAAAATTAGAGTCTAAAGATACAAGGTGGCCCCAGAGTGTGCATGTGTGTTTGTTTTGTCACTGACAAGGTCATGCTATTTGCCTTCACTGATAAATCCATGAGTGCGAAGCAGATTTACAGAAGCAGGATGCAGTAATTTGATGGTGATCATTTGGGAATGTCCACAGTTTTCTTAAGATAAATTAGAAAGGGACTTTTATGGATGGGAGAGGAAGGTGTGACTATAGAGGAACAGGAACTCTCCATCCTGCAAGCCTGATCTCAGACCTTGGAATGTTTCGGTTTTGGAGCACGTGGGAGAGGGAACTTCTCAGACAGAGGACTATTGTCAAGAATATACAAAGAACTGAAAAAAATCAGATCCTCCAAAATAAAGAACCCAATCAAAAAATGGGAATCCAAACTGAATATTTAGTTCTCAGAAGAAGTCTAAATGGCCAATAAATACATGAAAAAATGTTCACCATCTTTAGCCATCCGAGAAATGCAAATCAAAACAACCCCAAGGTTCCATCTGATGCCAGTAAGAATGGCTGCTATTAATAACTTAAAGAACAACAAATACTGGTGAAGCTGTGAGGGGGAAAAGGAAAACTCCTACACTGCCTATAGGACTGTAAACTGGCACACATATGGAGAGCATTATGGAGATGCCTCAAAAAAGGGAAAATCAGCATTCCATTTGACCCAGCTATCAGTCTTCTGGTTATCTTCCCAATAGAGTTAAAGTCATCATACGATAGTGATGCATGCAAAGCCATGTTTATAACAGCACGATATACAACAGGCAATTTTTTTTTAGGTAACAGGCATTTAATTAATATGAAACAGTACAATACACACTTGATTAACTTAAGACAGCATGTTTAATATTCTTGGTAACGATGTGAGTTTTGAGAAATATTAAGCTGGCTAAAAAGCAGAAATTGGAGAGAACAGCTAGTATTATTTGATATATGGGATAATTTAGACACAAATCCTGATGTCAGATTTCAGGAGTGAGGCTGAGTGTGTGCCTCGGGTGAGTCAGGCAGCACCGACTGCCAAGCCTATACATCTAATCAGATGCTGCTCTACTGTTTTCAGCAGAATCCTAGAAATGAAAAGGCACCAGAGAAGGAAAACAAGCTTCTCAGTCAAACACTGAGCTTCAGATCTGACCTACAACTCATGCTACTGAGGTCATTTTTCCTAGGCAGGCTCGGCCTCAGTCTCTTCACCTGGAACAACAGGCAAATCTTACAAGAAACTCACATGGGAGGCCATAGATGAATGGATAAAGATAATGAGGTATATACATGTAATGGAGTATTATTGATGTTTGAATCATTTGTAGGAAAATGGATATACCTTGAGACCATTAAGCTCAGTTAAATGAGAATCAAACCCAGAAAGTTAAATATCATATGATTTCTCTAACATGAGAAAACCAAACCTTAAAAAAAGAATGAGATATGGGAGGAAATAAGAAGATGGAAAGGGACAGTGAGAGGACAGAGAGAACATGGCAAAGAGAAAGGGATGTGATATGTAAATTAAAGAAATCACTTTAACAGGAAACAACCATGTCAAATCTTGAGGCACTCTATCAGTTCACACGAACCAGGGTTGCCATTTAAAAAGCTGATTGATCGGTTCGTATTAACAAATAGGTCATTGAAGTTATCAGACAAATTTTTAGAATTCCTTAATTACAGTAAAAATGGATGACATGTGAAGCTGACATAGTATCAAGGTAGTTCTAAGATGGAAATTTATATTTATCAATGCCTACATGAAATAATCAGAGATATCAAAAATAACCTAGAGATGTATTGAATGTTATTAAAAAAAAAACAACAATCATAAACTAAGCCCAAACACAGTAACAGGAAAGAAATAATGAAGATCAGGGACGAAAATAATAAAAAAATTAGAAGCTAGACTAAACTAAGTGGGGTGCACAAATTAACACCAGTAGAGGCCAAAGGAAGATACTACTACAGTCCTGACTGGGATACACAGGATCACCAAGGCCTACTTAGGAACCTATTTTCAGATATATTGGAGAATCAAGAAGAAATGAAAAATGCCAAAGAGAAACCCTAAACCTTAGTGAAGAGACATTCCTGTGAACATGGGGTCTTTCCAGAGCATTGTAAAGAACAGTGATGACAGACATGGGCTATGGTACCAAGCTAGCATCAAGGGCCACAGTCATCCTATAGAGAATAGGTAGAAGAAAGGAAAGGACAGAAAGCAGGCCTTCTTCCTAGGATCCTCTGCACCCAGCCTGCTTCTCAGTACAGGCCAAGGGGTCGGGGTACATTGAACTGCTCTGTCCACAGTCCCAGGTGCCATTCCTCCTCAGAGTGGTGTGTTGCCTGCCCAAAGAAAACAAGAGTCTCACTTCTGTCCTAGTGGGAAAACCTGGAACGTTTCTGCAAGAGCATCTTTCCCACCGACCTGACAAACCTCACCCAGGGTAACCTCTTGCATTGGCAGGTAGAGAGTCGTGGGGCCTGCCTTCCATCAACAGCAGTATGCAGAATCTGCTAGTAACTCTGATCACCAAGGGATAGTAAAAAATTGTGGGGGAAAAAGAATAGGTCCTTTGTCAAACAAATGTGCTTAGGCTCAGCATCTTATCACATGGAAAGTCAATGCTGGAGAGAAGAATGTCGGGGAGAAAAGTAGTGACCTTCACTGAGGATGCCATCAAACTGGAAGAAGGTACTCTAAAAGCCTCTAGACAGACATTCCAAACCTTTGGGGAGGTAGGAGATAGCTATATGGACCCTAAATAAGGGAGTGCATGCAGAAATCAGTATTTTCTGGGAGATGGGGTCACAGAGGCTGGTGTTCTGACACTGACCACGGATGACAATCAGCTATTAACAGCCCATTCTAGAGGGCAAGGTGTTCAAAATGCAAAGGGAAGAAAAAGATAACTGAATATAGAAAGATATAGACACATGATGACAAGCAGAGGCTATGCCGTGCATTCTCTGGAGAAATGTCACAGGGTCAGTGGGTGACATGAGAAATGCCTTTCTTTAACACTGAGGAGAAACTCCCTAGTTTTCTTTGACTTCTGAATGTTCAGGAGGTCTAATCTGCCAAAGAGAATCCCACAGAATAATTGTGTTGCCCTGAAACTCCTCTGTCCTCCACCTAAGCATGCCTGCCTTGCCCTGCCCCACCAACCACTGGTCTTGTCCCGTCTTTGTAGTTTTGCCTTTTCCAGAAGGCCATATAGTCAGTCACCTTTTCATATTGGCTCCCCTCACCTAGAAATATGCTCTTAAGGTTCCTCCATGTCCTTACACAGCTTTAGGTTAGCTCATTTTTTCCCCTCAAACTGAATAATACTCCATACCTGTTCTCATCAACATCCATTCCTGAGAGTCCCGCTCAGTCACCTACCCAGCCCTTTAAGATCCCCTCCAGACAATCTGCTCCACAGGGGGAAACTTGCACACAACTCTTGCAGAATCAGAACTCCCTGCTGTACTCTGTTTGGGCTGCTAACACGAAATACCAGAGGCTGGGCCATTTATAAGGAACAGAAAACCATTTCTCATGGTTGGAGTCTAGGAAGTCGAAGGTCCAGGCACCAGCAGACTCTAGGGCTGGCTGAGTTCAGGATCGCTCTGTGCTGGGACTTGGTGTCTTGTTCCAGGACTTCACATGACATGGGGCAGAAAGGGCTGGTGCTGTGTGCCCACCAGGCAGATGAGATTAAGGACTAAAGGGCAAGACAGCACACAGAAACTTCTCTTATGAGGACACTGACTGACCTCTGCCCTCAGGACCTCATCACCTCCCAGCACTCCACCGCTAAATCTGTCACAGTGAGGTCAAAGTCACAATATATGAGTTTTAGAATGACATGTGCATTCAAACTACAGTAACACCCGATGACTCTGGCTCAACCTCCCTACTTTGTATGCCTTCCATTTTTTTCATCATGTTCACGTACAGAACTCTGGAAGTGAATCAGGGTCCTACAGAGAAAACATGCCTCTTCATGCATGTGGGTGTGTGTGCGGGTATGTCTCTATTCCGTGAGCAATTGGGTGAGGGGCCCATCTCTTCTCACATGGACACCAGGTCAAGGCCCAGCTCCTGTCCATAACCCTGGCTGTGCAAGGCTCTCCTCTAGATGCAGTCAGCTTTATTACAGTGACATGTATCACTCCCACCCCGCATGGTTCCCCTGAGATCATCCACCTGTGAAATACCAGGACAACCATGGAAATTAAAAAAGAAAAAAAAGCGTGAGTTTTGCAAAGATCTGTGGTAAGAACAATCTTGACCTTGATATTGTGGAAGTTGAAAAAATGTTGATCAGCACCTCCTAAGCTGCAAAAGTTATGGTGTTGGAGACCTGAGGGCCCGAGAGCCTCAGCATCGCTGACCTTGGCCAAGTTCCTTCTCACAAAGAAGTGTTTGAGTTATGCTTGGTTCAAAAGAATTTGTTACTGCTTCTACTGGAAGCCAGGTGGTGTTTTTCTTAAACACTGGACTGCTCTTTGTCCTTGGTGGCTCTGGGAAAGTCGGGAAGGCTGGTAAATAACGCGGGTATAAGAGAAAGACTGTAAAAAATAAAGTATCTCTTACTCCTGCAAGAGTGCATGTTTTTTCTTCAATCCACACTCTCCCACTCGAGCACCCGTTGACTGACTGAGCGGGCTTGGTCATTCTGGTGCCCAATGTGGGGCTCGAGTACGGGGTGAAATCAGTGACAGACACTGCCGGGGAGGAGCGCTCAGGAACAGAAATAAGAGAAAAAAGAGGAAAAAAGGTAAGAAGGGCGGTGATAAAATGGGACTCGGAAACAGTAAAATGTTGTTCCTATGCATGCTGAAAAAAATGTTAAAAGCCCAGGGAATTAAAGTAACGAAGAAAAAGCTGAAGCAATTTTTAAAATTTGTAAAAGATTTGTGCCCATGGTTCCTGGAGGAAGGAACTATGCGTTTAGATATTTGGGAAAGGGTTGGGGATTGCATAAAGAACTTTTGCACTGATGATGGTCCAGAAAAGGTTCCTACTGATGCTCTCAGTCTCTGGTCTTTGATTAGAGATGCTCTGGATCCACATCATGAGGGCCAAAAGCTGTTAGGGTTAAAGACGGGATTCTAAGTTGAAACCTCCTTCTACCCCGAGCCCCTTGATGCCGGGGATGAAGCAGAACGCGAGGAGGAGGCTACTGAATGTCTTAACGAAGACTGGCCTGCCCCTCCAATTGTTTGTATGGTAGAAAAAACTGAAGTGTTCCCATGTCCAAGAGGCCTACCATCCTCCTCTGAAGCAGTCCTGGCCGGTGCTAGCTGAGCGCAGGCTCTGCCACAGGCCGCTGAGGTGAGGGGCTGCGGGGAAGATGTCCGTGAATCCTACCAGCCTCCTCCGAAGCGGCCCTGCCTGGTCTCAGTTGTTAATATTAGACAGTACTGTAACTTTAAACTTCTACTCAAATTACAGATGCTATCATCGTTAATGATCTTCATATTTAAGTTACATTAACAAATACTTGTGAAGGCAACACTTAAAATAGCAAGAGTCTAATTCAAGAATCTCAGGAAAAGAAACAGAGCCATCAACAATATCAGAGCCTCAACTCACTGTAACAGAACCATGAGGAAATGAGGTAATAAATCACCTACAGAAAGACCTGACACCCCAGGAAATGATACCAGGGATCTTGAAATAGCAGACCCCAAGGATGGAAAAAGATGAACATTTCTGGTCCCAGAAATTCTTAGAATTGAAACTGGAAATCATACAGGAAATCAAACAGGAAATGAAAGTGCTATGCCAGGACATAGCTGTGCCGTCAGAAAACACTGACACAAAGTTAGAGGAAAATAAAGAAGATACAGACCAGAAGTTAATGAAGGCAATACAAGGAATTCGAGAAGAATTCAGCAGAGATAAAAAATGCTGAAAGCTGACAGTCAGGATGTGAAAAACACAGGAAAAAAAAAAAGTAACCAGTTTCAACACTTTGAGGATAGAATATCAGACCTAGAAGACAAAATGGCTAAACTGGAATGCACAGGCAGTAACAAACCCAGAACAAAAATGGGAGGAAGAGACTATTTACAACAGTTGATGGATGACTCAGAGAGAAACAACCTCAGAATTATGGAAATACAGGTGGAAACTGAGGACAAAAAGAAAGGCTTAGAGGTCATTTCAGTGAAATTACAGAAGAAAATTCCCCAAATCTAAGGAAAGAAATGAACATTCAACTACTGCAGGCATATAGAATACCAGACAACTTTGATCAGAAGATAACTTCATCACAACACATCATAACTAAAATATTAGAGAACCAACACAAAGAGTGAATATTAGGATAGCCTCTTCAACAAATGCTGCTAGAATAATTGGAGAAGAATGCATATAGACACACACCTGTCACCATGCATCAAAACTAAATCAAAGTGGATCAAAGACCTAGATATTAAAACTGAAACACTGAACCTCCCGGAAGACAAATTAGGTAAATTTCTAACAGACAAGAGGTGTAGGCAAAGACTTTCTTAATAAGACACCAAAAGCAAAAGAAATACCCCAGGATTAACAAATGGGATTATGTCAAATTAAAAGGTTTCTGCACAGCAAAGGAAACTATCAACAGTGTAAAAAGAGTACTGACAGGCTGGAAAAAAATATTCACCACTGATACCTCAGACAGGAGGCTCATAACCAGAAAATACAGAGAACTTAAAAAAAGTAAGCCCCTCAAAAATCAAAGGCCTTATTGAAAAATGGGCAAGAGAAACGAATAGGCAGCTATCATATGAGGAAGTTCAAAAAGGGCAGTAAGTACATGAGGAGATGTTCAACATCCTTAACTATTAGAGAAATACAAATCAAAACATCGCTAAGATACCATCTCACTCCAGAGAGATTGGCCTGTATTAAGAACACAAACAGCAATCAGTACTGGCAAGGCTGTGGGGAGAAAGGAACCCTCCTGCACTGCTGGTGGGAATGTACTGATACAACCACTACGGAAAGCAGTATGGAAGTTTCTCAAAAGACTGGAAATAAATATCTCCTTCAATTCAGCGATACCTCTTCTGCATATTTTCCCAAAAGATTAAAAACAACACATTACAAAGAAACATGTCTATGCATGTTCACAGCAACACAATTAACAATAGCTAAAATGTGGAAGACACCCAAATACCCATCAACAGAAGAAAGGATACACAAATTGTGGTATTTATACACAATGGAATACTATGTATCTATAAAGACAGAGAGGTTGGAGGCCTTTGTAGGCAAGTGGAGGCAACTTGAGACCATCATGCTTAGTGAAGTGAGTCAGAAGCAGAAGATGAAATATCGAATGGTTTCTCTGATATGAGAACTCCACATCACAGTTATTTCATGGAACGTTTTGTGGGAAGTAATAGGAATGAGAGGGGAAGGTGAGAGTGTGGGAGAGTTGAAAAGGGAGAGGGGAAGGATTTGTAATTTTGCCATGATATATATGTGCACAAAATACTCAAGATCAGTGTAATCTTTATATATTGCACTTACACATATCAATAACATGGGAAACAACCCTCTCATCATGATAATAGTGGTCACAAGGGAAGAAAAGATGTGTGCTACATCCATGAGTAGATGTCAGGACACGGCCCTGCAGGACCCAGAAGGAAAAGTGCACAGGTGCATCCAGCCCAGGACTCGGGGGTCAGACTCCACCTCCTCCTCCACTGCTTCCGCGCCCTTGCATTCTCCTGCCTCAGTCTATCACAGTACTGGGAGGAGACGTCTGCAATACGAAGCCTAGCTAAAGACGCCTCCATTGCACAGAAAAGATCGGTCCACACTGGGTCTGTTAGGTGACAATACACAGAGGTGGCACCAGGAAGTTCACCAGTGAATAGAATCAGAGAGAGCTTTTGTACTTTTTCATTTGCTGTTTCTAAATAGCACAAAATTTCATCCACTGTGGAAAGTCACAGTCCCCATGGAGTCTTCGGAGAGGAGGGGGCTCTGGTGAACGACCCCAGGCCATGACCCTGTCTCAGCAGGGCATTCTAGTGCCCGCCGCCTCCTAGCTCAAATCGCCGGAGACGATCAACAGAAGCTATGCTGTACTTTATTCCGAAATCACAGGGACGCACCCGCACCTGCACCCGCAGGACCCCACAAAGGGACGGCATGTGTGTGACACTAAGGAAATGGTTCTCAAGAGCCAGGAGATTCAGGACACGTTCCCGGACCCAACCACTATCACGAGCATGAAGGAGGTCTCAGGCCCAGCTGCCGCAGCCAGTGTGACAAGGGGCATTGGAGCAAAATATACTCGAGGCCAGGCGCCCCAGTGCTGGGCACCATGCTCAAAAAGTTCAGATGGGGGCTAGGACGAGCCTGCCAACGCCGGGACGTAGGGCGCCCAGACAGCCCCATTCTACTAAGCAAACTCTTCCCAGGCTTCCCACCACAGGCTCTGGAAAGTAGAGAAGAGACTTTCGCTGGCCTTGCCACTACAGTGAGTCCCCTTTGTCACTCCTGCCCTTCCTCCTAAGAGCCGCATGACTGGTGAAATGTGGGAGGGTCCTTCTGGGCAGAGTCACAAGGTGGGAGGTTGGGAGCCTGTGTCCTGTCACGTTCACACACACAGCAGGGTTGGCAGGTGGGAAAGACCTGTGCCCAGTAATGATCCTAGGCCCGTAGTTGGCATCACAGGGCTCCCCAGGTAGATGCTTGGGACACAGATCTGTGAGATCTGGGGAGCACAAAGCCACTGGAAGCACAAACAGTCCAAATTGTGGCCAGGCAGGGTCTGATGCTTCATTCCACCTGCTGGCCACTTTCTTTATAGATGCGCACACAGGCCTTGGACCTGGGGATGAACACCAGAGACAGGTACCCCCAGGACCTCTGCAAGAAGCCAAGCCCCCCAGGATCTGCAGTTGCCGGCTCATCCTCAGGGTGAGTGGTAACACACAGTGGATACTCTCCTAGGACTCTGAGAAAAACAGAGAGGACTCTGGGCTGAGACACCACCCTGGCCACCCTCCTCCAGGGTTGGATGAACAGAGCCCAAGTCCTGCCTGCAAAGGGCCCTGGGACCCACTTGCTCTCCTCTCCACATCCTCTCTGCCCAGGCTCCACCAGGTTGGCGGCAAGGTCCGTGTGTTGGTGGGGACAAGAGTAAAGGGGCACAGAGGAGGTGTCCCTTCTCCTCCTGTGGGGATGTGTACATGGCCACAGTTCACACCTGGGCCCGGGGTCCAGTGGTGCTGACCTGGCTGTCCTCACACCCTTCTTCAGCTCTGACACACCACATGTTAGCAAGGCTGTGTGCACCCCACACCTCACAGCTCTTGCTCCTCTGTCTATATCTCTCTCGTCTCTAGGAGGACTCTGGGCCCCTACAGGTCACAAGCTGGGGATGCGATGGCCCCACTGTATTCCTGAGAAAGGGCTGTGACCAGGCTATCGGCCTTAATTTCATTCTGGGGCCATTTGCGCAGTACCCAGGAAAATCCTCATATACCACCCACCACCCAGGATCAGCCGTTGCCTTCTTGTCTCTGTAACAGGCAGCTTTCTTGGGACAAAGGCCCTGATCCTCTTCAACAGGAAGTTACCACCTCTACTTGCTAGGAAACTCACTCCAAAGTGCTAACAGTTCTAGTTGTTTGCTTGTGAAATTAACTGTTAATTCACAACCATTTTTGTTGGGGCACTCTTGTCCCCACTCTGCAAAAGCCATGATAGTCTTTTAATTTGGACTCACCACAGCATAGGTTCAGACTCGGGCACAGCTACCAGGCCTTGGTGCCAGGGAGCCCTGACCCCCACCGGTCTGCCCCAGCACAGGCCGCATGGAGCAGGTGCCCTGGGTCACCTTCACCATCAGTCAGCGCACGTGCTGTCTTCACAGAGGTGACACCTCTCATTGTTGGACCAGGTTTCTGAAACCGTGCAGAACACCGTAATTAAACCCAGGGAAATCAGGACTCAAGAGCCCAGAGGTCAGAGGTGACAGGACGATTTACTGTGCCACACAGCCATCCCCGGGATCTCTCCAAAATGGTGGACCCGAGCCCAGGGGTAGGCTTCTTTCATCCACTTAGTGCTGGGCTGGTGGGATTGGCAGGGTGGGTGGATCCTTAGAAAACAGGGAGCTCAGGCACAGGGACAGGTTCCAGGTGACTCCTCTGAGGAAACACTTTTGCTTTTACACCAAGCAAGCTTGCCGATTCCACTGTGGCATTACACTCTTGTCCTTAGCCTTATATCATGACAAAATCCCCAGCCCCTCTGGCTGGGCCAGAACCAGTTCACTTCAGGGAAAGCAGTTCTCCCCTTAACTGTGTCAGTTAAGCTACGAAGATAGTCCTACAGCTCAGGACCAGAACAGAGCATGCTCCCAGGCCAGGCAGGGAGACAGCGCCAAGGACAAAGAGCCTACTCTCAAGCTTGCTTTGTGTGAAAGAGAAACTGTCTCAGCAAACTGGCGACATAGACATTTCTGTGTCTTCCTGTGTTCCGGGTTGGCTGAATGGCAGGCCCCCACTGTGCCAAGAGTATAAAAGGAGCCTGCGCGCCATCTCTAGGCCTAGCATTTTTAGTGGATATAGGCCCTGGCCCGAGGGTATAAATCTTCCTCTAATCTATGACCTCTGGGCTCTGAGTCTCAGTACTGCTGGGTTTACCAGATTTCTGTATCAATCTCATCGCCTGCCTGCCTGCCTGGGAAGCAGCCCTGTTCTTGTCCATGAGAGTCACTTTCCCAGCTTCACAGTTAGAGACTTGGTGATCCACTTAACGGGGTGACAGCGTCCCCAGAAGTTAACTGCTTCAGGCCCAGTCAGAGGGGCTCCTTCCCTCCAGATTTTCTACAACAAACCTTTTCCAGTACGCAATCCTGTTTCTCCAGAAAAAGTTTGGCACATACAACAAAAACTGGTTTTTCTAATGGTTTGGTTCATCAGTGTCGGTATGTGTATGCGTGCTCGTATACGTATACAAATGCTTTTAAAAATTAATTCTGAAGCTTAATTTTCAGCAGTATCAAGAATAAAAATATCAGAAACATACAAAATTACCACTTGAAGTTTTCTTTCATTTTCTACACATACTCAGTTGAACTTATAATATGAACTTACTACAACTGGGTTTTAAGTCCCTCTGAAAGAAGTAGAGAAAGCTAATTATAACATTCACAAATTTTATTGAAAAGTCACACAGATATAAAAGTACATGCTGTGGTCCCTGGGGCATAACAAAAATGCAGACAATACTCCATATACTTCTGATAAAATTCAGACAGGATGAGCTAGGAAGACCCAAAACTTGTGTTCCTGGGGTGAGGCTGTGAGAGTTTCAGCAGGCACAGGAGGAAGGTGGCAGCTACAAAGATGACACAGCTAAGGGTCCAGCTGTCCAGGTGGCATGGGAGGGGCTCGGGCTGGGCCTCTTCCTCCTCTTTCCCCTCCCCGCCCCCAGGAGCCCTTTGTGACAAGCAGCCCACAGCTCTGTGATGCAGGCCTGGGCCCTACTCTTAGTCTCTAAGGAAACTCCCAGGGCTCAGTTGCCTGAGGGTGACAGTAGACTTCACATGATGAACTTACACTTTCTTTTGAATAGAATCTGGGATACATGGATGTGTCTCAGTTCCTCCACCTGGGCAACAGATGCCATCCTTGCCTTGGTGTGTGGGCTGGGACTCTTCATCCTAGTGGTCCCATACTTCAGGACTAAGTCATCCTCTCCCAATATGGAGAGAGAGAAGAACATCAGAAAGGTAGGAACCTTTGGCCCAAATCTAATGGACAGTGGCTCTTTCTTTTTTCTACTCCTCTTTTTGCTTCCTCAAACAACTAGAATAAAATATGAAAAGAGAAACCCCAGAAAAGATGAGGTACATCCTTGGATATACGGGGTGTGTAGGAGTGAGAGTGGGCACTAGGATACCTAGCTGAGCCTCACATGCAATAGTGTCAGAGCGCTAGAGGTGCCTGGGAATGGCAAACACTGACACTCAGTGGACAGTAACTGAATTCTGCAGAACGATGGTGATCTCCCAGAACAGGCTTGAGCCCTGGCACATCAGTTCCCTTGTCACATCAGGCCCATATGGGCCAAGGGCCTCTCCCCTGTGTCTGACTGATCTGAGGGTGGTGCTGAGGTCCTTAAGTCTTCCTCACAGGCTAGAATTCCCTCGAGGACCTCACAGCAAATCCTACCAGGCAGCTGAGATGTGTGGGAAAATCCCCCTATGAGTTTCCTGAACACGGGCCGTGACTGAAGACATCCCATTGTGGAGCTCACTGAGAAAACTTTTGGTGTTTTTCAAAGAAGAAAACTAGGCAATATTTTTAGTCCCTTGAAAATGAACAGATTTTCGAAAAGTAGAAAGTTATGCTTTGCAGAAACCTTAAGCATGTGCCATGTCTACCTATGGGAGAGGAAGGAAAGGGCCCACTCTTTCTTTCTTGTCTCTCAGCACCCGGTGAAGGACAGGTGGCAGACGGACACGTTCCAGAGACACGCTCTGAAAGGTGAGGCTCAGTCCTCCCTCCCGGATGGACTCGCCCTTTACTTTGCCTGGGAGTATATACCACATCTCCCAAGGTATCATTAGGGGGACCCGAGAGGCAGGCTCCAGGGAAGGAAACCTCACATAGGGGCACATGCCAGGCTCTGGGCTCAAAATGCGGCTGTGGAGAGCCAGAGGATGGATGGTGTCCAGGAGGAGGGAGTGTGGATCATGGTAGAACAGTGCTGCCTACAAGTGGAAGTAGAATGTGTAGGTCCCACTGTGCACAAGTGAGTTCAATTTGTCCTAGAGGACTCACCTTTGAGAAGACATGTGATTTCTCCCAAAAATGCGTCTAAAGGATCAAAGTTACTGGCAGAGGATGAAGCACCCTTAGAAAAGATAAAATGCAGCCCCACTCCATACTCTGCAAACACTGTTGCAGGCATGTGGCCCTGGACACTGATGGCTGTTGTCCAGGTTTCATGTCACATGGTGTCCTCCAGGGACTATCCCACACAGCCCTTTAGAAGAGCCGAGGCTTCTCCCTTGCCTGCCATAACCCAGTCTGCATTTTCAGCTTGTAGAGACATCCTGAGCGGGCTACAGGACATTTGGAGCATAGCTTTGTGGGTCCAAAGGTGAGTAATATTCCATTTCTGTCTCCTTCACATGAAGAGCTATTATATCAACAAAGTTGGTGGAGCAAACCAGGGAAGGAGACACCATGTGGGGGTGGCTACGGATTAAAGCTCTGGGGAACAGAAAATGTAGGTTTTATGAAATTGGGAAGTGTGGAAGTGAAGGGACTGTAGGCATCAGGTGTCCACTCCTGCACAGCCTGCCCAACTTTGGGGTGCTCTGTGTTCATGGGTGAAGCTTGTGTCTCCTGTCTCCTGCAGCCACCTACAGGAGGTGCACAGAAAGGACAGACTTCAACAACACTTGTGTCAAGATGCCTCACGTGAGGCGTCTCAATCAGAGCCGACTAGCGCCCAGCAACCACACAGGCGCTGGGTGAAAGATCCTTCTAGAGCCTTGTCCCTGCGGGCTTCCTGGGATCCTGGGCCACGGCCCCCTCCTCCTCTCACCTCAACCCTATCAGTAGAACATCCAGAAGATCAAGCTGACGGGAACGGAACCCCAAGCGGCATGGCCTCACAGCGCTCCCTTCCCCCTGATGCTTATTTGGCTTCTGCCCTCACGCCCACCGCAGGCTCCATTAGCTCACACTCTTCCACGCCGAGCCTGTCCTCGGGCTGCACAAGTGGTAGATCCTTCTATTTCCACACCGCAGCATGCAGCAAATCTCAGCAAGAGCTTCCTCCCAAACACCAACCACAGGCCTTGCTCTGGAGAAAGCCCACTCACAGGCAGGAAGAGCTTGAGGACCTATCTGTCATCAGCTCTGAGGTCCAGAAGCTTCTGGAGATGCTGATAACCAAGAGAGTAGAACTAAAGAGGTTGAGGGAAAAAGGAAAGAGTGGGTCAGTTCTCCTACCAGTTAGCACA
>PVKB01007494.1:0-27265 GCA_004027205.1 Ctenodactylus gundi | reverse complement strand
CATAAGCCTAAACCAAGCCCAAGCCCTAATGCTAACCCAAACCCTAAACATACCCCTACCCTTACCAATAACCCTAATCCTTATCCTGGACCTAGACCTGGCTGTAACCCTAGCCCTAGCACTAGCACTAGCTCTGTAAGCAATCCTAACCCTAACTCAAACCCTAAACCTAACACTAACCATAACCATAACCCTAACCCTAACCCTGACCCAAACCCCAGCACTAGCCCTAACCCAAAACCTTAACCCTAACCTTATCCAGCGCCCTATCCCTAGCCCTAGCCCTAACCATAACCCATCCCTAACCTATCCCTTAGGCAGCGTCCTAGCCTTGTCCTAGCCCTAGCCCAGGCCCTAACCCTCAACCATAACCATAGCCCTAGACCCAGTTGTAGCCCTTGTCCTAGCCCTAGCCTTAACCATAACCCTACCCATAGCCCTAACACTAAACTTAGACCTTGCATTAGCCCTACCAATAGCCATAATGCTAAACCTAAAACTAGCCCGAGCCCGAGCCCTAACCCTGGTCTGAGCCCTAGCCGTGGCCCTAACACTAGCTCTAGGCCTAGGCCTAGCCCCAACCGTAACCCTAACTCAAACCCTAGCCCTAACTCTAACCCTAACCCAAGCTCCAGCTCTAGCCCTAACCCAAAACCCTAACCCTAACTCTATTCCTCGCCCGATCCCTACCCCTATCCCTACCCCTAACCATAAGCCAGCCCTAACCTATCCCTAGCCAGAGTCCTAGCCTGTTCAGAGTGATAGCCTAGGCCCTTACCCTCACCTTAACCATAGCCCTAGCCCTAAACTTAACCCTAGCCCTAGCAGTAACCCAAGCCCTACCTCTAGCCCTAATCCTAGCCTGAGCCCTAGCCGTTGTCGGACCCCTAACCCTAAACCGAGCCCTAGCCCTAGCCTTAGCTCCAAACCTAGCCCTAAATAAATCTCTAGTCCAAGGACTAGCAATAATGCAGAAACTTAGACCTAGCCCTGTCCTAGTCCTAGTCCTAACCTTAAACCTACCTAGCCATAGCCCCAGCCCTTTAACTAGTGCTAGACCTAACCCTCATCATAGCCCTAGCACTAGCCTTAGACCAAATCCTAGACCTAGCTGTAGCTCTAGTAGCCTTAGTCCTAACAGTAGACCTTGTCCTAGCCCTAGCCATAACCCTAAACCTAGCCCTAGGCCTAGCCATAATTCAAAACCCTCCCTTTACCCTAACCCTAGCCCTAGCCTTAGCCATAGCCCTAACCCTAGCCCTAGCCATACACATAGCACTAGAGCTAACCTGAGACGTCGATGTAGCCCTAGTTCTAGCCCTAGCCTTAGCCCTTGCCCTAACCCAACCCTAAGGCTAAACCTAGCCCTAGGCCTACAATTAGCCCTAGTCCTAACAATAGTCCTAGCCCTAGGCCTCGTCCAAACCCTAGCCCTACGCCTAGCTCTAGCCTGCAATCTAATCTTATCCCTAACACTAGCACTTGCCCTAAACTTTACCCTACTCCACACACTAGCCATAACCCTAAATATAAACTAACCCAAGCCCTAGACCTCGCCCTTACCTGTTACTCTAACCCTAACCATATCCCTCGCCCTATCCCTAGTCCTAACCATAACCCTCACCCTAACCCTAGCCCTAATGCTAGCCCTAGCCCTAACCATTATCCTAACCCTAGCCCTAGTCCTAACCAAATCTCTAGTCCAAGCACTAGCACTAATGCTAACCAGAAACCTAGACCTAGCCCTAACCCTAGTCCTACTCCCAGTCCTAACCTTAAACCTAGCCCTAGCCCCACCCCTTTCTCTAGCCCTAGACCTGACCCACACCATAGCCTTAGCTCTAGCCCAAACACTAGCCCTAGCTGTAACCCTAACCATAGCCCTAGCCCTAAACCTGTCCCTAACCCTAGCTCTAGCCCTAAAGCTAACACTAGCACTAGGCCTAGCCCTCCCTCAAAAACCTCCCCCTAACCATAACCCTAGCCCTAGCTTCAGCACTAGCCATAACCCTAATCCTAACGCTTAAACAAAATCATAATGGTAACCCTAACAAGAGAGCTAGCCCTAAACTTAAACCCTAACCCTAAAACTAGCCCTAGCCATAGCACTAACCCTAAACATAACCCTACCCTTAGCTCTAGCCCTAGAACTAGCCTTGCCCTATCCCTATCCCTACCCCTAACTTAAGCCTTAGCAATAGCACTAGCCCTAACCATAGCCTGAGCCCTTAACCTAGCCCTAATCCTAGCCCTAACCCTAACCCTTACCAAAACCCTAGCCCTAACCCTAACGGTAACAGTAACCCAAGGCCTAGCACTAGCCCTGACACTAAATTCTAACATTAACCCTATCCCTCGCCCTATACCTAGCTGCAAAAATAACCCTAGCCATAACCCTTGGCCTAGCCCGAGACCTAGCCTTGCCCTAGCGCTAGCCCTCACACTAACCTTAACCCTATCCCAGACCAAAACCTAGCCTTACCATAACACTTGATGTAGCCCTAGTCCTAGGCCTCACCCACCACTAATGCTGACCCTAACCCTAACCCTAACACAAACCACAGCCCTAGCCCTAGCCCTAACCCTAATCCCAAACCTAGCACTAGGCCTAGTATTAGCCCTAGCCCTAACCCTAGGTCTAGCCCAAGACCTAGACTTGCCCTAGCCCTCACCCTAACCTTAACCCTACACCTAGCTGAAAACTTTAGCCATAGTCATAAGCCTAGACGTAGCCATAGCCATAGCCCTCACCCCAGCCCCAATGCTGATTACAAACCTAACACTAACAAAAACCCTAGCCCAAGCCCAAACCCTAATCCTACACCTAGCCCTAGCCCTAGCATTAGCCCTAGCCCTAATCCTAGTACTAGACCTACCTAGGCCTGACCCTAACCCTGGCCTTGGCCCTTAACCTAGCCCTTGCCCTAGCACTTGCCCTAACCTTAACCCTACTCCAAACACTAGCCCTAACCTTAACCCTAACACAAACGCAAGCCCTAGACCTCGCCCTAGCCCTAGCCATGGCCCTACTAATAAATCTACCTCTGGCCCTAGCCCTAGCCCAAGCCCTACTTCTAGCCTTACCTCTAGCCCTAGCCTGAACCCTTGTACTAGACCGATCCCTGGTCGTAACCACAGCCTTAGCTGTAGCCCTAAAGCTAACCCTTAATCTAACCCTACCCCTAACCCTAATTCTAGTCCTAGTCCTAGTCCTAGTCCTAGCCCTAGCCCAAGAACTAACCCTAGCCCTAGACCTAATTCTTCTACTCATAGTCCTAGCCACAACCCTAGCCCTAGCGCTAGCCCTAGCCATAGTCTTAAACTTAACTCTCGCCCTAGTTCAAGCACTTTCCCTAGCCCTACACCTAGCCCTTGCCATAGCCCTAACCCTAAGCCTAAACATAGCCCTAGCCCTATCACTGCCCCTAACCCTAGCCCTAGCCACAGCTCTAATGCTAACCCTTTGCCATACCTAACCATAAATCTAGCCCTAGCCCTAACACTAATCCTAGCCCTTGTCCTAGCCCTAGCCCTAATACTTGTCCTAGTCCTAGGCATAGTGCTAACCCTAGTCCTAGCCCTAACCTAGCCCTAGCCCTAGCACTACTCCCAGCCTTACCACTTTCCCTTACCAGAGCCATATTCCAAACATTAGCCCTAAACCTAACCCCAATCCTAAAACTAACCAAAGCCCTAGCCCTCACCCTATCCCTAAACACTAAACCTAACTTTATCCCTTGCCCTATTTCTAACCCTAACCCTAAACCTCGCCCTAAACGCTTGCCATAGCCCTAACAATAGTGTAGCCCTAACCCTAGACCCACTCCTAGCCTTTACCCTAATACTCACCATAGATCTAGCCCTAGCCCTACCTCTAAACCCTAACCCTAAGAAAAAGCCTAGCCCTAATCCTAACCCCTAACCACAACCATAACAGTAACCCTAACCCTAGCCCTCGCCTTAGCCCTAACCCTAAACCCTAACCTTAAACCCTAGCTGTAGCCCTAGCCCTAAACATAGCCATAGATTTAGGTCTTAGCCCTAGGCCTAAACTTAATTGTAGTTCAAGCCCTAGACCTGGCCTTGCCGTAACCCAGCCCTAGCCCTAACCCTAAATTTAGCAATAGCGGTAGTCAGCCTTAGCCATAAACCTAATCCTAAACCTAGCCCTAGCTAGCACTAGCCCAAATCCTGGCCCTAACCCAAGGCCTGGCCCTAACACTAGCCGTAGCCCTGGCACTAGCTTTACCCTAGCCCTAACACTAGACCTAGCCCTAGCCCTAGCCCTAACTCTATAGCCCACCCTACCCTAGCCCTAACCATAACCCAGCCAAAACAACCAGTCCTAGTTAAAGGAGAATTCCCATAACTCAGTGTGTTCACAAGGGTTTGCAAGAGGTGCTAAAATCAGCACTCTCAAGTCTTCTTCTAAAGTGATGTTCTCATTTCTAGGAGTAAAATGGAATGGATTCTGATCTGGAGCAACAAGTAAAACTGGGAGATTTCATCCTAGCTTCATCAGAAATAAAGGCAGGCTTCATTCAGTGTGCACTGGGATAAAGGGGATTTCTCGAAGTCAGGAATCAAGATAGCATTTTCGTTTCCATTTTGCTCTCCCATGTTTGAAAACACACCAAGTCGGTAAGAACGGGACTGTCTGTGTACTGGGAAACAGGACTTTTTAAATCACTGACTTTAGTACAGGGAGAATTCCCAGAGTATTCAATGCATAGAAAGGGATTGATGCCGGTACTAAGACAACACTCCCCAGCTATCCTCGCCATCTACAGTGTTGCTTTTATCGCACTGAGAACTCATGCTTAACTGTGGCCACAGGTGAAACAGGGAAATTCCGTTGTATCTTTTACATGCTTTTCAAAGAAACGCTGGCCTGAAGCACAGAGCGTCTAGTTAAATGGGTCTTTCCTCGGGTGAGGAATCCAGGTGCAGCTTGCACTTCAATGTTACTCAGAGAGTTCTCCAAGCAGATGAGCTAGGGACTAGAGTCTCTCGTTTGGAAAACTGGTGTAATAAAAATATGGCATTTTGAACGTGGAGAAATCCCGTAGAACTCAGGCCTTCAGTGAAACAGAGTGCGTCTTGATATAGGTTTGTTTCTCTAAGTCAGGAATGAAGATAGAGCATTCACTTCAAAGTTGCTCATTCAGTTTTGGGAAAACGACATATAGGGTGAAATAGGGAAACTCCTTTTTATCTTTGACATGATTTTCAAAGAAATGCAGGCATAATCCTCAGAGGGTCTAGTGAAATTGGTCTTTGCATGGGTGAGGAATCCAGACAGCTTTCATTTCAATGTTATTCAGACAGTTGTACAAACAGGCACATGAGACTACAGTCACTCGTTTGGAAAACAGGAGTATTATAAATATGGCATTTTGTAGGTGGAGAAATGCCACAGAACTTCTGGCCTTGAGTGAAAGACAGTGCGTATAGATATGTTCTTTGTCCAAGTCAGGAATGACGATAGAGCATTCACTTGAAAGATACACACTCATTTTAGGGAAAGGACTAATAAGGAAAAGCTGGATTCTTTTGTTTTGAATACACAAGTTTTAATCCCTTGACTTCAGGAAAAAGAAAAATTTCATTGAACTTAGTACTTTGAGCGTTGTTTTTACGAGGTATTGAAAACAACTCATCCAAGCTTTTCTAGTCCTGTTCAGCGAGTATTCTCAGACAGGGACTGGAAGAGAACACGTTCTGAAAAGCTGCAACAAGCATAGAAGGGAAACGACTTTGCATTTTCAACATACTTTCGAATAAAACTCAGTGTGAAAGGAGGTGTGTTGCAGATAAATGTTACGTGCCCGCTGTCTGGAATCAATATTATCAATATGGTGTTCTCATTTATAGGAGTAGTGTTCTCCTTTATAGGAGTAAAAACAAATGTATCCTGAACTGGGGAAACAAGTAAAGCTGGAAACTTTCTTCTTATCCTCTACAAGCATAAGAAATAAACGCAGGCTCCACTCAGTGCGCTTTGGGATAAAGGGAGTTTTCTCGATGTCAGGAATCAAGATAGCATTTTCTTTTCTATTTTTGCTCTCCCACTCTTGAAAACTCACCAAGTCAGTGTGAACGGTACTCTCAGTTTGTTGGGAAACAAGTTTTTATATCACTTTCGTTAGATCAGAGGGAATTCCCATAGTATGCAATGTGTTGAAAGAAATTGAAGCAGGTACTTAGAAAACACTCCCTGGCTATCCTCACCATCTACGGTGTTGACTTTATCGCTGTGAGAACTCATACTTAACTGTGGCCAAAAGTGAAACAAGGAAATTCCATTGTACCTTTTACATGTTTTCCAAAAATACGCTGCCCTAAAGCACAGAGCCTCTTGTAAACTGTGTCTTTCCACAGGTGAGTATTCCAGGTAGAGCTTTAAATTTAATGTTACTCAAACACTTCGAAAAAAAGGCAGATGAGCTAGGCACGGGAGTCTCTCTTTTGGAAAAGTGGTGACATTTTTTTTTACGTGAGAAAATTCTTTAGAAGTCAGGGTTTCAGTAAAATAGAATGCTTCTAGATACATGTGTGTTTTTCCAAATCAGGATAGAAGACAGAGCTTTAACTTTAATGCTGTTCATTCTGTTTGGGAAACAGACAAATAAAAACTGGAGCCTCTTTGGACCGGAATACAGACGTTTCATTCCTTGACTTCAAGACATAGAATAATTCCTTGTGACATAATACGTTGAAGGGTATAATTATGAGTTATTGAAAACAACTCTACAGAGAGTGTTCTCAGACAGGGAATCGAATAGAACCCGTTCTGAAAAGAAGCAACAAGCATAGGAGGGAAAGGACATTGTATCTTCAACATACTTTTGAATAAAGTACGGTGCAAAAGCAGGTGACTTTCTCGCAGTCTGAAACCATCGCGGAGCTTTATTTTAAGAGATGCAGGCTCAAATGAAAACACCTCGTTACTAAACAGAGGCTCCAGTTTTTACCAGTTTCCTCTCTTTCCAAAACAACCAATCCCAGTTAAAGGAAAAATTACATAACTCAGTGTGCTCACAAGGGTTTGCAAGAGGTGCTAAAATCAACACTCTCAAGTCTTCTTCTAAACTGGTGTTCTCATGTCTATGTGTAAAACCGAATGGATTCTGAACAGAGGCAACAGGTAAAAGTGGGAAATATCATTCTATCTTCAACAAGCATCAGGCTTCACTAAGTGTGCATTGTGACAAATGGGGTATTCTCTAAGTCAGGAATCAAAGTAGCCATTTCTTTTCTATTTTGCTCTCCTACTTTTGAAAACTCAACAATTCGGTGTGAACAGGACTCCAAGTAAATTAGGAAAAAAGAAATTTTAAATCACTGACCTTAGTACAGTGAGAATTCGTGTTATATTCCATGCTTTGAAAGGGATAGATGCCGGTACTAAGAAAACACTCCCCAGCTATTCTCAACCTCTACAGTGTTGCTTTTATCACAGTGAGAACTCATGTTTAACTTTGGTCACAGGTGAAGGCAGGGAAATTCCGTTGTATCCTTTACATGCTTTTCAAAGAAACACTGGCCTAAAGCACAGAGACTCTAGTGAAATATTTCTTTCCTTGGGTGAGGAATCTAGATAGAACTTTAATTTCAGTGTTACTCACACAGTTCAAAGAAGAGGCATATGAGCTAGGCATGGGAGTCTCGCATTTGGAAAACACGAGTATGAAATATATACAAGAATCCCAATAGAACTCGGAATTACAGTGGAACAGTGTGCGTCTACATATGTTAGTTTCTCCAAGTCAAGATTGAAGATAGACCTTTCACTTCAAAGTTGCTCACTCAGTATTTGAAACAGACAAGGAAATACTAGAGTCTCTATGGTTTGGAAGACAGAAGTTTGAAATCCTTGACTTTAAGGACATAGAATAATTCACTGGAACTTAATACCTCATACTGTGTTTGTATGAGGTATTGAAAAGGACACATCCAAATTTTTCATGTCCTCTACAGTGTGTGTTCTCATACAGGAACAGGAATAGAACACGCCCTGAAAAGCTGCAACAAGCATAGAGGGGAAAGGACTTTGAACTATCAACATACTTTTGAATATAATGGGGTGTTAACGGAGGTGCGTTGCAGACAAACTTCAATTTCCCTCAGATAGGCAACTTCACAGTGCTTTCTTTTAAGTATTGTTGGAGCAGATGAAAGCTCCTAGATACTAAACAACAGAGGCTCCACTTTTTACCAGTTTCTCTGTTTCCAAAGCAACCAATCCAAGTTAAAAGGGAATTCCCAGAATTCAGTGTGTCCACAAGGTTTTGCAGTAAGTGCTAAAATCAACACTCTCAAGTCATCTTCTAAAGTGGTGTTCTCATTTCTAGGAGTAGAAAAGTATGTTTAAAGGTGTTTTGCGAAGTCCGAAATCAAGATAGCATATTCTTTTCCAATTTGCTATCCCGCTTTTGAAAACACCACGTTCGTGTGAACGGGACTCTCTGTGTATTGGGAAACAGGACATGTTATAATCACTGACTTTAGTACTGGGAGCAATCCTTTAGTATTCAAAGCGTTGAATAGGATGGATGCCAGGAAAAGAAATCTCTCCTCAGCTATCCTCACATCTACAGTGTCGTTTTTATTGCAGTGAGAACTAATGCTGAACCTGTGGCCACCGGTGAAACAGGGACTTTCCGTTGTATCTTTTACCTGCTTTGCAAAGAAACGTTGGCCTAATGCACAGAGCGTCTAGTGAAATGTGTCTCTCCTAGGGTAAGGAATGCGGATAGAGCCTTCTATTTAATATTAGTCAGACTCTAGGACTAGAGACTCTCATTTGGAAAACTGGTGTACTTAAAATATGACATTTTGTACGTGGAGAAATTCTTTAGAACTCAGGCCTTCAGTGAAACAGAGTGCGTCTTGATATATTTTTGTTTCTCCAAGTCAGGAATGAAGATAGAAGTTTATCTTCAGAGCTGCGCACTCAGTTTCAGAAACATACGTATAAGAAAAACAGGTGTCTCTTTGGAACCCAAAAAGGAAGTTTCATACCCATGATTACAGGACAAAGAATAATTCCATAAAACCTAATACGTTGAACGGTATTTGTAATATGTATCTAAAATAAGGCATTCAAGCTTTTCTTTTTCTCTACAGTGAGTGATCTCAGGCTTGGACAAGAATAGAACACGTTCTGAAAAGAGGCAACAAGCAGAGAACGGAACAGAAATTGTATCTAAAAAAATACTTTCGAATAAAACGCGGTGTGCAAGCAGGTGCCTTGCAGAAAAACGTTACTTTCCCACAGTCAGGATTCATCACAGTGCTTTCCTTAAAGTGTTGCCAGCTCAGTTGAAAAATCCTAGTTACTTAACTACAGAAGCTCCAGTTTTACCTGTTTCTCTTTTTCCAAAAAAAAACCCAAAAACAAAAACAAAAAAAAACCCGAATCCTACTAACAGAAAAATTCCCAGAACTCTGTGTGCTTACAAATTTTTGCTGGAGGTACTATAATCAACACTCTCAAGTCTTGTTCTAAAGAAGTGTTCTCATTTCTTGGGGTATAAAATTGTAGATTCTGAACTGGAGCAAACAAATAAATCTGGGGAATTTCTTTCTATCTTCTACCAGCATTAGAAAAAAAGTCCAGTGTTCATTGGGAAAAAGGGGGGTTTTCGATGTCTGGCATCAATATATCTTTTTCTTTTCTATTTTGCTCTCCGACATTTGAAAAGCCACCATGTAGTTTAGAACAGGACTGTATCTGAATTGGAAGACAGTAAATTTTAAATTACTGATTTAGTTAGCGGGAGCAATCACATAGTATTCAATGTATTGAAAAAGATTGATGCAGGTACTAAGGACACACTCCCCAGTTATCCTCAACATCTACAGTTTTCCTTATATCGCAGTGAGAACACATGGTGAACGGTGGCAACAGGTAAAGCAAGGAAATTTCCCTGTGTCTTTTACATGCTTTTCGAAGAAACTCTGGCCTCAGTCACAGAGTGTCTAGTGAAATATGTTTTTCTTTAGGTGAAGAATCCAGAAAGAGCTTTAATTGCACTTTTACTCACTCAGCTGTACAAACAGCCACATGATCTTGGGACTGGAGTATCTCGTTTGGTAATCACCTCTATTAAAAGTACAGAATTTTGTACGTTGAGAAACCTCAAAGAACTCTGGAGTTCAGTGAAAGAGATTGCGACTCAGGTTTGTTGCTTCTAGACAAGAATGAAGATAGAGCCTTCACTTCAAAGTTCGGTACTCAGTTTTGCATACAGAGAAAGAAGTAAAATCTGGAGTTTCTTTTGTTTGTTAAGCAAACATTTCAAGCACGGGAATTCAGGACATAAAAAAATTCCATGGAACTTAATACGTTGAATGGCTTTTGTATGAAGTACTGAAAACAACATATCAAAGCTCTTCTTGGGCTCTACTGTGACTGTTCTAAGACAGAGAGTGGAATGGAACAAGTTCTGAAAAGAGGCAACAAGCAAAGAAGGGAAAGAACTGTTTTTTTTAAAACATGCATTTGAATAAACCCCACTGTGAAAGCTGGTGCGTTGTAGATAAATGTTACTTTCCCGCGGTCAGGAATCATCACGGTGCTTTTCAGCAAGTAATGCTGGCTCAGTTAAGAACTCCTAGTTACTAAACAACCGAGGCTCCAATTTTAACCAGTCTCTCTGTTTCCAAAAAAAAAATCCTATTAAAAAAATTCCCCGAACTCAGTGAGCTTAGAAGGGATTGCAATCGGTACTAAAATCAACATTTTCAAATCTTGCTCTAAAGTGCTGTTTCCATTTATAGGACTAAAAAGAGTGGATTCTGAACAGCAGCAACAAATAAAACTGGAACATTTATTCCTATCTTCGAAAAGCAATAAAAATAAATGCAGTCGTCACTCAGCACTGCAATAAAACGGGTTACTTGAAGTCAGGCATCAACATAGCTCTTTTCTATTTGGCTCTCCCACTTTTGATAACACATCAAATCGGTAAGAAGGGGACTGTCTGTGTATTGGGACACAAGACTTTCTAAAACAATGACTTCAGTACAGGAGAAATCCGGTAGTATTCAATGCATTGAAAGGACTGACCCAGGTACTATGTGAACACTACCCACCTATCCTCATAATCTACACTGTAGCTTTTGTTGCAGTGAGAGCACATGGTGAACGGTGGCAAAAAGTGAAAGGGGGGAATTGCTTGGTATCTTTTACATCTTTTTCAAAGAAAAGCAGGAATAAAGCACAGACACTTTAGTAAAATATTTCTTTCCTTGTGTGAGGAATTCCGATAGAGCTTCCATTTTAATGTTACTCACACAGTTCTACAAACAATCAGATGAGCTTAGGACTGGAGTCTCTCGTTTTGAAAACAGGAGTATTAAAAGTATGGATTTTTGCGTGCAGAAACGCTACAGAACTCAGGTGCCCAGTGAAAAAGAGTGCGTCTAGATATGTCTGTTGCCCCAATTCCATGAATTTCACAGTTGCAAATTCTGTTTTAAAAATAGAAAAATAAGGAAAATCTGGAGTCTTGTTAAATAGTGAAACAAAAATATCAAACCATTGACTTCAGGACATTGAATAATTCCATGTAACTTAATGCGTTAAAATGTTATTTTATGAGGTATCGAAAGCAGAACATCCAAACTTTTCTTGGGCTCCATAGTAAGAGTTCTCAGAAAAGGAATGGAAAGAGACAAGTTCTGAAAAGAGACAACAAACATCGAAGGTAAAGGACTTTGTTTTTTCAACATAACTTTGAATAAAACAGTGTGAAAGCCAGTGTTTTGTAAAAAAACGTTACTTTCCCGCGGTCAAGAATAATCATGGTGCTTTCCTGTAACGGTTGCCGGCTCAGTTAAAAATTCCTCGTTAATAAATTACAGAGGCTCCAGTTTTTACGATTTTCTCTGTTTCCAAAAAAGAAAACAATCCTAGTAGGACAATTCCCAGAAGACAGTGTGCCCGCAAGGTTTTGCAGGAGGCACTAAAATCAACACTCTCAAGTCTTGCTCTAAAGTGGTGTTCTCATTTCTTGGTGTAAATTCTGAATTGGAGCAACAGGTAAAACTGGGGAATTTCCTCCGGTCTTCTATAACCATTAGAAATAAATGCAGGCTTCACTCAGTCGGCATTGGGATAAAAGGGGTTTCTCGAAGGCACGAATCATGATATTACATTCTTTTCTTTTTTGTTATCCCACTTTAGAAAACAAACCACATCGGAAAGAACGGGTCTGACTGGGTATTGGGAAACATGACTTTTTAAATCACTTACTTTAGTATAGGGAGAAACCCCATAATATTCCATGCTTTAAAGGGATTGATACAGGTACTAAGAAAACACTCGCTAACTACTGTTGCTTTCTTTGATCACAGTGAGACCACATGCTGAAGGGTGGCAACAGGTGAAACAGGGAAATTCCTTTGTATCTTTGACATGCTTATCAAAGAAACGTTGGCCAAAAGCAGAGTGTCTCGTGAAATGTGTATTTCCTTTGGGTGAGGGATCAAGATAGGGCTTTCACTACAGTGTTGCTCACACAGATCTACAAACAGGCAGATGAGCTTCGCACTGAAGTCTCTCGTTTGGAAGACAGGAGTATTAAAGTTATGGAATTTTGTACATAGAGGAACCCCATTAAACTCAGGCGTTCAATTAAGTTTTCACCCAGGATGAAAAACCACACCCCACATCTTTTCTTTCCTAGTGTTGCTTTCATGTCAAGGAGTAGGACAGAAATTCTGAATAGAGGCAAAAAATTATAACAAGGCAATAAATTATCATCTGTCCTAAAAATCCTTTTTCAGGAAACACAACACTAATAAAGAGTGTTTAGATAAAGCTTTCATTCCCTAGCTGTTGAGTCAAGATAGAACATTTATTTCAATGTCTGACAAACATTATTAAAAGCTGACAAAGGTGCAAAGAAATGGAGGCTCTGGTTTGAAAACCATGAACATTAAAATTACTGAATTAAGTGCGTGGAGAAATCCCTTAAAACTCACTGCATATCTATGGGTTTGTATGAGGTAATCAAAGCAACAGTCCCCAGATTTTCTTTTTATACTGTTGTTCTCACATGCCAGGAACTAGGACGGTATTCACGCCCAAAAGAGTCAAGGAGCAAAGCAAGACCATCGCTACCTATCTTCCACATGATTTTCAATGAAACACATGCCCCAGAGAAAGCGTCTTTTTCACTGTTTATTTTCATAAGACAAGAATCAAAATAGTGCTATATATAGCATTATTGCTCTCTCACTTTAGGAAACAAAGTAAGAACTGAAATGATTGTTTTTGTTGTTTAGGTTCAGGGTTAAGGCTAGATTTAAAAGTGAGCTTTCGGTTCTCTTCTAATAAGGAAAAGAGAACGGAATCGAAACCGAGGCAAATAGTATGACAGAGAAATTACTTCATACTTTCTAATTCCCTTAGAAAGAAACGCAGGGTAGACACAGCGCATATCCTTAAATGTTTTCATTCGGAGATTCGGGAATCAAGATGCAGCATTCATTTCAACATTGCTCCCTCAGTTATGCAAAAAGACAAAATGGGTAAGACCTGAACTCTCTCTTGTATGAAAAAGAGAGGTTTTCAAACAACCGATCTTATTCTATTGATAAATCTGGAACACAAGGTGTTTAAATGGGTTGGTATGAGGTACTAACAGTATTGTTCTCATTTCCAAGAATAAAACCGAACTGCTCCAGAACTGCGGCAACAAGGAGAAATGTGAAATTACATCCTATATTTTACACGACTATGAATGAACCGAAGGCTGACAACTGTGCATCCGAATCAATGATTGTTTCTTTACGTAAGATAAAGTTCTCTTTCCTATCTGGCGCACACAGTTTTGGAAGCATAGTATTTAAAAAACTGGAGTCTCTCTTTTTTCGAGGACAGTATTCAAAAATCTGACTTCAGTACCTGGAAAAGTCGGACGGAATTGAATGCACTCAAAAGGGTTTGTGACAGATACTGATAACCCCACTCCCCAGTTTTTCTTGCATACTGTCGTTTCGTTCTTGTATCATAAGCAACAAGTATAAGAAGGACAGAAGCCCGTGTCTTATACTTGCTTTTGACCTGCGGACAGGCTTCAAACAAAAGTGTGTCTAAATGAATATTTCTTTCATCCACTCATGAATCAAGATAGAACTTTCCTTTCACTGACACACGCTTGGAAACAATTTCGCTAAGAAATGGAGTCTCTCCTTTTCTGAAAAGAGGAGTATAAAAACTTTCTGAATTAGGTACATGGAGAAATCCCCTAGGAGCTCAATGGTTTAAAACGAGTTTGTGTGATGTAATAAAAGCAAAACTCCCTACATTTTCTTTCATAGTGTCTTATATCAGGGAGTAGAAGAAAACACATTCAGAACAGAGGCAACACGAACATTGATTGCTGCTTTCTACAAGCTTTTCAATGAAATGCATGCACGGTTAAAGTGGGTTAGCGTTAGTGTTAGGATTTGGGTTAGAGTTAAGGTACACGTGTATGGGGCTAATGTTCGGTTTAGTACTTGGCTCATAGCTAGGTCTCACTATTGGTATATGTTTCAGTTTAGGGCCATGGGTTAGTTTTTCGGGTAGGGTTAGGGTTCAGGTGTACGTGTTTGAGTTAGGGATAGGAGTAGGGATAGGTTAGCGTTAGATTTATTTTAGTTTTCAGGTAGGCTTAGGTAAGATTTAGTACTTGTGTAATAGCTAAGGCTTAATTTTTGTGAATGTCTCATTTTAGGACGCCATTATAAAACTGAGGAATGGGTTAGGGTTAGTGTTAGGGTTAAGGATAGGATAAGGGTTAGGGTTAGCACTAAGGCTAGGGTTAGGTCTAGGGCTAATGTTAGCACTAGAGCTATGGCTAGTGTTAGGGTTAAGGAAATAGAGCTAGAGAAACGGACAGAGCTAGGTTTACGATTAGAGTTTGGGCTACAGATAGGGTTAGGGTTATGGTTAACGTGAGGGTAAGGGCCTGGGATAAGGTTAGGACAAGGCTATGACTTGGGCTAGGGATTAGTTAAGGCTGGGTTATGGGTTATGCTAAGGGCTAGGAATAGAGCTACGCATAAGGCTAGGGATAGGGTTAACATTAGAGATCTAAGTTAAGGCTAGGGCTCTGTTTTGGGTTACGGTATGGGTTAGGGAAAAGGGGAAAGGGTTGATGGGGGGGGGGTTAACACTCTATGAAAAATTTGGCCAAGTAAATTAGGGTTATTTTTTTTTTTTTTTGTCCTTCGAGCATGAACATATAGTCCTCTGGAAGGGATTGTATGCAAGACTACAAGTGCAATGTAAGTCCAGCTACAACCGATTTGAATACATCATGGCTTATGCTGAAACGGTGCATCCTAAAAAATAAAAGATACCAAATGAACGGGAGTTCACGTCGTGACTGGGTTAAGTGAGAAAGTGTAATTAATCTATCGAGATGTCTTATTTAAGGGGAACGTATGACCGATCTTCAATTTATGGTCCTGAAGTAAGAACCAGATGTCAGATATAGTTCACCATAGACACCCCCAAGTGTAATGGGCCCGGAGCGAGCAGAGCGATACCTGTCTGGCGGGTTGCTGGTTTCACGGAGGATGCTAGATCAAGGGACAAAAATTACTGGACGATAGCCGTTTGGAAAAGAACTCCCCTATAATGGTGTATGTACGGTCACGGAGATGTTAATTGTATTACATTAATATTATGTATAGCGAGAATATTCATATTGAAGAGGTTTTATTTGAGTTACAGTAGGGTCTTTATATGATGGATTGTCATTTGGTCTTAATAGTCATGCTGTGCATTATTAATGTGGAACAAGCATATTATGTATTTATGTAATTACATTTAATGCTTTTTACACATTTATATTATGGGGACATTAATTTATGTACTATATACATATACTTGTGAAAATAATTATGTATATCTACACTATATGAATTATTATGAGCAAGGAGTAGTTTAAATTTAGAATTCTGGCTTTGGGAGTCAGAGGTGAGGCGTTTGCTTCTTCCTTGATGTTCTTGAAAGGTAGATCTTCATTTTTGGTTTACAAGACCAAAGTAATTATTATACTACAAGGACTATCATTTTATGAATTTGTTTTCTAGTAGACTGGTTAGTGGTATGATGATTAAGATGATTATGAAGTAGGATAGGGAGGCTAGTTGTCCGATTAAGATGAAGGGGGGTTCTACTGGTTGACCTCCAATTCATGTAAGTGTAATTAGGTTAGCTACTAAGATTCAGAATATGCATTGACTTACGGGTCGGAATATTATACTTCGTTGTTTGGCTGTGTGGGTTGTTGGAAGTAGAATTAAGATGAGGATCGAAAATACTAAGGCTAAGACTCCACCTCCGTCTCGGCAGATGTGTGTGACAGAAGAGAATGCTGATGTTGTATGGGCAGTATAGTGTATTGCTAGGAATAATCCTGTTATAATTTGTAAGATTAAGCAGATTCCTAATAAGGAACCAAAATTTCATCATGCTGAGGAAGTTTGATGGGGCGGGGAGATCAATGAATGTGTGATTAATAATTTTTATGATGGGGTGGGTTTTTCGGATGTTGGTCATTTTGTTTCTATAGTTGAATTACAACGGTGGTTTTTCATATCATCAGTCATGGTTTAATTCCATGTGGAAATTATGAATTTAAATATGGTAATAATATTGTTGGGTGTAATGTTTGTTTTAGGGGTTATTAGTTTTTCTTTGAAACCATCCCCTATATATGGAGGGGTTGGGTTGGTTTTGAGTGGAGGTGTGGGGTGTGCTATTGTGTTAAATTTTGGGAGATCTTTTTTAGGTTTAGTTTTATTTTTGATTTATTTAGGTGGGATGTTGGTAGTATTTGGGTATACTACGGCCATAGCTTCAGATAAATACCCTGAGGGTTGAGGATCAAATACTATTATTTGAGGGTTATTATTTGGTGGATTATTTGAGGGGATATTATTCTTTTGAATAACAGGTCAAGATCAATTTGAGGTTATTTTAACTTTTAATAATATGGGAGAGTGAATTTTATATGATGATGAGAGTGGTGTAGGCATATTAGATGGTGGTACTATGGGGGCAGCGGCAATTTATAGTTATAATTATTGATTAATAGTAGTATCAGGTTGGTCTTTGCTTGTCGGTATTTTTATTGTAATTGAGATTACGCGTGGAAATTAGGCAATTATAATTAGTACTATGAATAAGGATAAAAGAAATGACATGAAGTAGGTTTTTAGTAAAGCTGTTTGGTTAGATGTAATTGTGGATGCATATATATGGAATTTGGAGATGCTTTTAGGGATAAGGTATTCTAGGTTTGTCAGGTCTAGTGTTGAGGAAGCTATTTTTTGGCTAAAGATTAAATTTTGAAAAGGTAATTGTCGATGTATAATGGTTGTGTAGTAACCTAGTATAGAGGAGAAGTTATAGTAATTTGAGGAGTACTTAGTTTTTAGGTTAAGGGTGAGTAAATTTAGTTCTAGGGCTGTAAATAATCCGATTGAAGTTACTATTAGTGCTGTTATTTTTATGTAAAATGGTATGGTTATTGGGGGTATATTTATTGGTGGAATATTGCTTGTGATAATGAATCCTGCAACAATGCTTCCGATGGCTAAGCGTATAATAGAATTAATTTTTTGTTGTTTTCATTTGTGTTAGTTGAGGGGTACTGGGGATTATTGAGTAGTGCATAGAAAATCATTCGTATGCTGTATACAGCTGTTAGTGAGGTGGCAATTAATGTAATTAGGAGGGCTCAGGCGTTGGTATACGACGTGTTTATGGATTCGATAATTAGATCTTTTGAGTAAAATCCTGTGAGGAATGGAGTTCATGGTTAGACAGGATGAGGTAAATGGTAAAGTTTTGTAAAGGTTTCCTATTTTTCGGATGTCTTGCTCGTCGTTAAGATTGTGGATAATTACTCCAGAACATATGAATAATATGGCTTTGAAAAAGGCGTGGGTGCAGATGTGTAAGAATGTTAAATGGAGTTGGTTGATTCCAATTGCTACTATTATTAAGCCTAATTGGCTTGAGGTAGAGAATGCGATAATTTTTTTAATATCGTTTTGAGTTAATGCACATATGGCGGTGAATAGGGAAGTTACTGCTCCTAAACATAAAGTTGTAGATTGGACTGTTTGGTTTGTTTGGATTAAAGGATAAAATCAGATCAGTAAGAAGATTCCAGCGACAACTATAGTGCTTGAGTGCAGTAATGCTGATACTGGGGTTGGCCCTTCTATGGCAGAAGGAAGTCATGGGTGTAAACCGAATTGGGCCGATTTACCTGTTGCAGCAAGTACAATGCCTAGTAATGGAATAAGGGTTGTGTTATTATCTATTATAAAAGTTTGTTGTAATTCCCATGTGTTTAAGTAGAGTATAAATCATACTATGGATAGTACGAATCCAATGTCTCCAATACGGTTAAAGAGGATTGCTTGTAGGGCAGATGTATTAGCTTCTGCTCGACCATATCATCAACCGATCAGTAGAAAGGATATAATTCCAACTCCTTCTCATCCGATGAATAGCTGGAATAAGTTGTTGGCAGTTACTAAAATTAGTATTGTAATTAAAAATATTAGGAGGAATATAAAGAATTTAGTTATGTGAGGCTCTGATTTTATGTATCATATTGAAAATTCTATAATAGATCATGTGATGAATAAAGCAACTGATATAAATAAGATGGAGAAATTATCTAGTTTAAAACTCATGTTAATTTGTGTTATTTGGATTGAAATTCAGTGTCAGTTTGAGATTATGCATTCATTATTAGAATAGATGAATAATATTGTAGGAATTATACTTAGTATGAATGATATGGATGTTATTGTTTTGATGTAGGCCGGTATTGTAGGTTTACTAAAGTTGTGGGTTAAAGATAAAATAATTGGTGTAGTTAATAAAGTTAAAGATAGAATAAATGTAGAGTAGAATATAATATTAATTACTTTCATTTGGAGTTGCACCAATTTTTTGGTTCCTAAGACCAACGGAATACTTCTATCCTAGGAACGTTAAGGAAGCCATATGTTTAGATTATGGAGTAAAGAATTAGCAGTTCTTTTAGTCTTCCTTGGTAAATAAGAAGTGTTGTAATTCTTCTAATACTAGAGTCACAGTCTAATGTTTTGTTAAACTATATTTACAGAAAGTAATGCCTAAGATAGTTTTAGGGTTCAAGGATAGTATGAGTAGTGGGGAGATGTGTAGTGCTATTAGTACATTTTCTCTTGTGAAGGTAAGGGGGAGGTGGTTAATGTGAAGTGTTGACTTATTTCGATGCGTTATAATTAGTACGCACAGGGAATATAAAGCTGTAATTAGTATGTTGGCTCCGGTAAGCAGAATAGTGAAGTTTGATCATGAAAAAGCTGAGAAGATAATTATTAATTCTCCAATTAATTGAGATTAATTGTAGGAGGGAGAGCTAGATTTATAAGGCTAGCTAGTAATCATCATGTTGCTATGAGGGGAAGAAGTATTTGCAAGCCTCGAGCTAAAATTATAGTTCGGCTGTGGGTGCGCTCATAATTAGAATTAGCTAAGCAGAATAATAACGATGATGATAATCCATGTGCGATTATCAAAGATGTAGCTCCTATTAGACTTCAAGGGGATTGAATTAAGATGGCTACAATGACTAGTGCCATATGACTAACAGAGGAGTAAGCAATTAATGATTTTATGTCTGTTTGTCGTAGACAAATCGAGCTAGTTATAATTATTCCTCATAAGGAGAGAATAAGAAATGGATATAAGAGGAGTTCTGTTGGAGGGGGAATAAATGTAGATAATCGAATCATGCCATAACCTAATTTTAAAAGGATAGCTGCAAGAACTATTGATCCTGCAATTGGAGCTTCTACATGTGCTTTTGGCAGTCATAAGTGTAAGCCATAAGGTGGTATTTTAATTATAAATGCTATACTACATGCAATTCATAATAATGAGTTAGATCATGTAAAATTGATAAGCTCTGGTTTATATAGTATTAGGAGATAGTTCAGGGAACCTGTGGTAGAGTAAATATAAACAAGTGCAATGAGTAGAGGTAGTGATCCTATTAATGTATAGAATAGAAAATATGTACGTGCGTTTAGTCGTTCGTTTTGATTACCTCAACGGGTAATAATAATTAGGGTTGGGATTAATGCAGCTTCAAATAGGATATAAAATATAATTAGTTCTAAGGAGGTAAAGGTTATAATTAGAAAAATTTGGAGTAAAATTAAAAGGGAGATATAAAATTTTTTTTGAAGTAAAGGTTCATTTATTATGTGGTTTTGGCTAGCTAATAATATTAATGGGAGTAGTCATGTGGTGAGGGCCAGTAAGGGTGATGATAAGGCGTCTGAAAAGAAAGTTGGTGAGAAGTTTTGATTGTTATGGGAGTTGTAGATAATTAGTAGGGAAGTTATAGAGATTAAGAAACTGTAACTTGTGGTATTAGTTCATAGTTTATTTGATTTTGATTTCATGTTAGGGGTAGTAATATGATAGTAGGAGTAATTTAGGTTTTGTACATGATCTGTTCCATAGTTGTTTGATACTATTACAAGTAATGCGAGTCCAATTGCTGCTTCACATGCAGCGAATACTAAGAGGATAATAAGGGTGGTTGATAGGAGGGTATAGTTCATGTTTAATGCTGTAATAGTAATAGTAATGAACAAAGATAATATTATGCCTTCAATACATAATAGAGTAGATATTAAGTGATTTCGGAATAGTAAAATACCTAGTATAGAAATAACTAGGGCTGTTAATATACTAAGATAGATAGAAGACATTTGGTATTTATGTATTTAATATCATAATTTAATGAGTCAAAATCATTTGTTTTAGTTAAACTAAATACCATAGTTTATTCTGCTCATTCTAGACCTTTTTGTATTCATTCATATATTAATCCTAGGCCTAGGGCTGTAATAAGTAGGAGTGCAATAGTCAGAGTTGTTACAGGTGTAGGGAATTGAATTGCTCAGGGGAGGGGCAGAAGTAGGGTAATCTCTAGATCGAATAATAAGAAAGTGATTGCGAGTAGGAAGAATTTAAGTGAAAAAGGGATTCGTGCAGAATTTATTGGGTCAAAACCACATTCGTAAGGACTAGTTTTTTCTGAGTATACGTGTAGTTGAGGTATTCAGAAGGCAATAGTAATAAGAAGTAAAGATAAAGCTAATAGGGCTAATATTACATTTATTAATTTCTCTTGGGGTGCACCAAAATTTATTGATTTGAAGTCAATTGTACTATTTAATACTAAGAAATTATGATCCTCATCAGTAAATGGAGACATAAAGGAATAGTCACACTACATCTACGAAATGTCAGTATCAGACAGCGGCTTCAAACCCGAAATGGTGTTTGGAGGTAAAATGAAATTGTAGTTGACGGAACAGACATACTAGTAGGAAGGTAGATCCAATGATGACATGGAATCCGTGGAATCCAGTTGCTATGAAAAATGTGGAGCCATATGCTCCGTCGGAGATTGTAAAAGATGTTTCAAAGTACTCTGATACTTATAGAAGTGTGAAGTAAATTCCTAAAGTAATGGTGTTTTGTTATATGTCGGAAACCTATAATAACAGCTCCTGCTCATAAAGGGATAGCTATACCTAGGTTTATTGATAATTGTGTAGTAGGGGTGAATAAGTGTGGGAGAAGGCCTAAGATATTGGTTGATCCAATAAATATGATTAATGAGATTAATATAAGTGATCAAGTACGTCCTTTATAATTGTGCATAGTTATTATTTGTTTAAGAATTGTTTGTTGGATTCATTGCTGTATGGAGATTAGGCGATTGTTAATGAGTTGCGTGTGGCGTGGTAATATAATACTAGGTAATATGATAATACCTGCAACAATAGGTAGTCCTATTAAGGTAGGGGTAATAAAAGAGGCAAATAGGTTTTCGTTCATTTTTTTTCTCAAGGGGTTTTAGGTGTAATTGTGGTTGACGTTTCTAGTTGCATGGGTGGTGTAAAGTTATATGTGTTAATCTTATTTTGGAATAAGATAAAAAGGGTAAATAATATAGATAAAATTGTAATAAATCAGGTTGATGTATCTAGTTGGGGCATATCATTATGGAGAAATTTTATTTCTCTATCGTTAACTTAAAAGGTTAAGGCTACTAGCTTCATAATGGTAAATTAAATTATTGAAGTGGATCAGTCTTCGAAACTTTTTAGTGGTACTATTTCTAATACGATTGGTATAAAGCTATGATTAGAACCGCAAATTTCTGAGCATTGTCCATAGAAAAGACCGGGGCGTGAAGATATTAGTGTTGCTTGGGATGGCATCTGTTTTTAATCCTAAAGAGGGAACAGTTCAGGAGTATAGTACGTCTCCTGATGAGATTAATATCCGTACGGGTAGTTCTATGGGAAGAACCACTCGGTTATCTACTTCTAATAATCGTAATTCTCCTGGGTTTAATTCTGATGTTGGGATTATATATGAGTCAAAGTTTAGATCTTCATAATCTGTATATTCGTAACTTCAATATCACTGATGTCCTATGGTTTTTACTGTGAGTGAAGGGTTGTTGATTTCGTCTATTATATAAAGAATACGTAGAGAAGGAAGGGCGATTAGGATGAGGATAATTGCTGGGAGGATGGTTCAAATTTTTTCAATTTCTTGGGCGTCTATAGTACTGGTGTGCATTAATTTTGTTGTTAACATTACTGTAATAACGTAAAGGACTAAAGAACTAATTAAAAATACGATTATAAGTGTATGGTCATGGAAGTGTAATAGTTCTTCTATAATTGGAGATGTGGCATCTTGAAACCCTAATTGTAAAGGGTAAGCCATAAAAATGTACAAGGGTTTCACTTGTAATTTAACTTTGACAAAGTTATGTAATATTTTACTAACATTTTATAAAGAAAGACATAATGGTTATGGGTTAACTTGAAATTAATTATAGGAGGTTCGATTCCTTCCTTTCTTGTTACACTTTTACATATGTTGGTTCTTCAAATGTGTGGTATGGAGGGGGACATCCGTGTAGTCATTCAAAGTTAGTTGAAGTTAGTTCTACAGTGGCGACTTCTCGTTTTAAGGCAAAAGCTTCTCAGATTATAAAAATTATAATTACTATGGCTGTACATGAAATGAATGAGCCTATTGATGAAATAACATTTTATATAGTATATGCATCTGGGTAATCTGAATATCGACGTGGTATACCCGATAAGCCTAAGAAATGCTGGGGGAAGAATGTCATGTTTACTCCAATAAATATTACGGCGAAATGGATTTTTGCTCATGTGTTGTTTAGGGTATATCCGGAGAATAAGGGGAATCAATGAGCGAATCCTCCTATAATAGCAAATACTGCTCCTATTGATAAAACATAGTGAAAGTGGGCTACTACATAATAAGAATCGTGAAGGACAATATCTAGAGAAGAGTTAGCTAGAACGATTCCTGTAAGGCCTCCAACTGTAAATAGAAAATGAATCCTAAAGCCCATAATATAGCAGGTGCTCATATAATGTTACCTCCATGTAGTGTGGCTAATCAGCTGAATACTTTTACTCCTGTTGGAATAGCAATAATTATTGTGGCGGATGTAAAGTAGGCTCGGGTATCTACGTCTACTCCTACAGTAAATATGTGGTGGGCTCATACAATAAAACCTAAAAATCCGATTGATATTATAGCTCATACTATACCTATATATCCGAAAGGTTCTTTTTTCCCTGAATAATAGGTGACGATATGAGAAATTATACCGAATCCAGGCAGAATTAAGATGTAAATTTCTGGGTGACCGAAAAATCAAAATAAGTGTTGATACAGGATAGGGTCTCCTCCACTGGCTGGGTCAAAGAAAGTTGTGTTTAGGTTTCGATCTGTAAGGAGTATAGTAATTCCTGCTGCCAGGACTGGTAGAGATAAGAGTAGAAGTACAGCTGTAATTAGTACTGATCAGACAAATAGTGGTGTTTGATATTGTGATACTGCTGGTGGTTTTATATTGATAATAGTAGTAATAAAATTAATAGCTCCTAGGATAGATGATACTCCTGCTAAATGTAATGAGAAAATAGTAAGGTCTAGCATGGGCTAGGTTTCCGGCAAGAGGAGGATAGACTGTTCAACCTGTTCCTGCTCCGGCTTCTACTATGGATGATGCTAATAATAATAGAAATGTTGGTGGAAGTAGTCAGAGGCTTATATTATTTATTCGTGGGAAAGCTATATCGGGAGCCCCAATTACAAGAGGTATTAGTCAGTTTCCAAACCCTCCAATTATAATAGGCATAACCATGAAGAAAATTATTACAAATGCGTGTGCGGTAACAATAACGTTATAAATTTGGTCGTCTCCTAATAGAGTTCCTGGTTGACCCAATTCGGCTCGGATTAAAAGACTTAAGGCGGTTCCTACCATGCCTGCTCAAGTGCCGAATAGTAAGTACAGGGTTCCAATGTCTTTATGGTTTGTTGAGAATAATCAACGGTTGATGAACATAGGTAAAATGGCTGAGTAAGCATTAGACTGTAAACCTAAAGACAGAGGTGAAGTCCTCTTTTTACCAAGCCTTGAGGTGATTAATCATAGTGAATTGCAAATTCAAAGGAGCAGCTTCAATCCTGCCGGGGCTTCTCCCGCCTACCCCTTTTTTAGGCGGGAGAAGGTAGATTGAAGCCAGTTGATTAGGGTATTTAGCTGTTAACTAAATTTTCGTAGGGATAGAGCCTACCAATCTAGTAAGGGTTTAGCTTAAGTTAAAGTGTCTGATTTGCATTCAGTTGATGTGAGATAAATTCTTGCAATCCATATGGAGGTTGTACAGAGATTAAATATTAATTTTTTTACTTGAAACTTTGAAGGTTTCTGGTCTGTTTAACCTAAATCTCTAGTTAAGGGTTACTAGGAGAGGTGATAAAGGTAGTAGACATGTTGATATAATAAATAAAGGTGAAATTAGTGTTATTTTTTTGTGTTTATTGTTTGTCAGTTAATTTTTGTAGAATTGATTGAGGGAAATAGTGTAAGGGTGGTAGAATAAGTAAGTCGGATGTAAAAATATAAGCTTAGTAGGGCTATTATCGATATAATGGAGCGTAGAATAATATTATAATTGTCAATTATTTCTTTAATAATGATTCATTTAGGGATAAATCCTGTTAATGGGGGTAGGCCTCCTAGGGATATTAGAGTTAATATTATAGTAATCATGAGGACAAGGGATTTGTTTCAGGTATTGGATAAGGATGAAGTTGCTGTATTGATATTTAAATTATTAAGAATATTGTAATTGTTATAATAATATAGATTAGTAGGTTGAGTACTGTTATTATGGGGTTATAGATGATGATTGCTATTATTCATCCTATATGTGCAATTGAGGAAAATGCTATAAGGTTAGGGCTAGGGCTAGGCTAATGTCTAGGGATAGGACAAGTGCAAGGGTTAGGCGTAGGGTCAGTGATAAGGCCAGGAGTAGGTCTAGAGTTAGGGCTAGGTCTAGAGTTAGGGTTAGCATTAGGTGCTGGGGCTAGGGCTATGGTTAGGGCTATGTTTAGGGCTAAGTTTAAGTTTAGGGCTAGGCTTAGGGTTAGGGATTGGGCTAGGAATAAATAGGCTTAGGTCTAGGAATAGGCCTAGCTATTGGGCTAGGGCTAGGTTTAAGGTTAGTGTTCAGTCTAAGACTAGGGCTAGGATTATGGTTAAGACTAGCGCTAGGGCTAGGTCTAGGGATAGGTTTATGGCTTAGGTTAAGGTTGGGTTTTAGGGTTAGAGGTAGGGTTAAGTTTAGGGCAAGGGGTAGTTCTAGGGCTAGCGTTAGTGCTAAGGCTAGGGCTAGAACTCCGGTTTAGGCTAGGGCTAGTTCTAGTCCTATGGCTATATTTATGGTTAGGGCTAAGGCTAGGGCTAGGGCTCGGGCTCGGGCTCGTGCTACATTTAGGATTATGGTTAGGGCTAAGGCTAGGGCTAGGGCTTGGGCTATGTTTATGGTTAATGTTAGGGCTAAGGCTAGGGTTAGGACTAGGGCTGAAGCTAGGGCCAGGTTTAGGAATAGGGTTATTAGTGCTAGGGATAAGGTTAAGGGTAGGGCTAGGGTTAGGTTTAGGTCTAAGTCTAGGACTAGGGTTAGCACTAGGGCTAAGGCTATGGTGAGGGCTAGGGCTAGGACTAGAACTAGTGTTATGTCTAGGGCACTGGGTATGGTCAGGTCTAAGGTTAGGGTTAAAGTTAGGGTTACTCTTAGCCATAGGGTATGATTAAGGCTATGGGTAGGCCTAGTTTTATGGTGAATGATAGTGTCAGGTATAGGTCGAGGGCTAGGGTTATGGTTAGGGCTAGAGCTAGGACTAGGGCTAGGTCTAGGGTTGTGTTTAGGGCTGGACTAAGGCTAGGGCTAGGGCTAGGGCGGGGTTTTGGTTTTAATATTAGGTTTATGGTTAGTGTTAGGGCTAGGGCTAGGTCTAGAGCGAGGGTTAGGTCTAGGGTTCTTTCTATGTTTAGGGTTATGGCTAGGGTTAATATTAGGGTTAGGACTAGGGCTAAGTCTATGGTTTTGTTTAGGGTAAAGGCTATTTCTAAGGCTATGGTTAGGGTTAGCTTTTTGGGTTACAGCTAAGGCTAGGACTAGAGCTATGGCTAGGGCTAACCCTAACCGTAAACATAAACCTAACCCTAGACCTTGCCCTCACCCTAGCCCTCATGCTAACCTTAACCATAGCCCTGGCTCTAGCCCAAGCCCTAACTCTAACCTTAACCCTATTCCTTCCCCAATACCTCTCCCTAGCCCTAACCCTAGACTTAACCTTAGCCCAAAAACCAACCCTAACCTTGGCCCTAGCCTTAACCCTAGCCCTGACAAAGGCCTAACCCTAGTCCTAGATCTAGCCCTAGGTAAAAGCCTAGCCCTATCCTTAGCCTACTTGTAAACTTAACCCAAGCCCTAACCCTAGCCCTAGCCCTCACACTAATCCTAAACATAGCCTTAGCCCTAGACCAAGCCCTAACTCTAGCACTAGCCCTAAACCAAGCCCTACCCTAGCCATAGGCTTCAAAAAATTCCTAAACGTAGCCCTAACCCAAGCCGTAACCCTCTCCCTAGCCGTAATGCTAGAACTAACCCTAACCCTAGCCTTAACTCTAACACTAGACATATCAGTAGCTGTAGCCCTAACCCTAGCCATAGGCAAATCTCTAGCCCTAGCACTAAACCTAATCCTAAACCAAGATCTAGCCTTAACCCTGGCCATACAATAGCC
>PVKB01007493.1:19690-33809 GCA_004027205.1 Ctenodactylus gundi | reverse complement strand
GGGGGGGGGGAGGTGCAGGGACTGGAGATGTAGCTCAGTGTGAAGGCCCTGAGTCCAATCACCAACATTGCAAACACAAAACCAGAATGTACATATGTCATGTGCCAGGCAGGGATCCCATGTACTGATGCATAGGTGACACACTGCCCAACTCTGGGAGGACTTCAACGTGAGCAATGCTCTCTGATGTTGTGCAGCAGCCTAGGAGCTCTGTCACACTCTAACCAGGGCCATGGGACAAATACTTGAGTAAGACATGGTCTTTGCTTTTTCCATCTGATCCATTTTTTAGTCTAAAACCTTCTTTGTAACTAGAAATACCCTACCACAAATTGTGGTTATATAGACCACAGGTCACTCTCCCTTCCATCCTTACAAGGAAAACTAAGGTTTAGTTTCTCTTCATGAAAGAAATTCCTTTCATATTTAATGAATAAAGCGATGTGCTCCTCTGGGTGGGAAATGACATTACCTTGGCCCCTGAGAAATCCAAGGTGAGGTGGATTGCACCTAAGATCATCCTTAAGCTCTGCTATCTACGCTGAGCTCTGAGTGGGAGTATCAGCAATCAAACATGCACCTGTGATTCAGGGCCCCTGGAGCCTCACCTGAGCAGGCTTCCCTGGGGTGTGTAGCAGTTAGGTCTTGCTGAATAACAACCCATCTCAAAGCTTAATGGCTAAAACAAACTATATTCTTCATGGTTCTCTGAGCCATTTGGGCAGTCCTTGGATCCAGGTTGAAGTGGCAGGCCTCTGGCCCTGTCAGCTGGAGTTGGCTGCAAATGATCTCTGACCTTCAGCAGGCTAAGGTGGGCTTCATGGGGTGGTCCTGCCACAGTGGCCTCTGGGTACAAAAGAGGAGCTAAAGAGGGCCAGCTCCAAGATGCCAATGCTTTTAGATTTCTTCTTATGTCACTTTGCCTTGGCCCCAGGCCTGGAGCCAGCAGGTGAAGGGTGTTCCCCAAAGATGTGGACACAGACAAGACATAAACTCAGGGCCATCACTGAACTCAGGGCCATCACTGACAATCTCCCAAAGATAATTAACTCCTCCTTATCTCAGTTTTTGCCAAAATGGTGGTAATATCTTCTTGACCTCTTGTCCAGAGATGCAAAAAGAATAATCACACAGAAGAACCTTCTGAATAGAAGTCATCAAAGAAAAGGACAGCATGAATGTCATCACTTTTATTTCAGTCTCGCCATTTGCCCTTTTCACAACATGGCTAACCTATTAGTAGAGTACCAATCAAAAGTAAAGGGAAAAATTTCAAAGGAGTTTTCTATCTGTTTTTGTAGTTTCATTTGTGAAAGGGGACGTTTTTATGGGTGGTAAGTAAAGACACTGACCTGAGGGTGTAAGTAGGAGGATTACACAGACAGGCCTGGCCGCAGGTTAACCTCTCAGCTTGTGCCTATGAGTTGCCCTCGGGATGCATCTTGTAGTAAGGAATTACTCAGCGGAGCAGTTTACCTGCTAGTTAGCATGGCCCTCAGAGGACAGAATCCAATAATCAGAAAGACCTGGAGACTACCAAGGGTGTTTTCATTCCTGCTTTCATGCTGCTAAGTATCACAGAAGAGAAACAGCACCATGCCTGTATACTCACACTCAGTTCTCCTGAAACAGGAGTAGCCAAGAGTAGCCAGTTTGTCCCTCTGAACAATTTCTTTCCCCACGATCTGTGGTCTCTGGCATTTAATTAGATGAATAAACCTTTATTGAGAGACTACAACACATGAAGAAGTGAATTAGAAGCAGAGCTATGGATGAAGTGTCCTGCACTGGTGCTCTCTGAGGTCACCATCCGCTGGGAAAGCGGACCGGCAAGGAACACTAAGTCAGACAGGTGAATGTCCTGGGGGGCACTGGGCGGGAAGGCGTCACATGGACAGGATGAACTGAGAAGACTTCTCAGAGGTCACAACTTTCGCTCTGAGCTGTGAGGGGCAGCAAGCCCCGCAACGTGGATAAGGAAAGAGGGCATCCAGTGGATAGAGAACCAAATGGCAGCCAGAAACTTGGGGGGGAACCCCTAGGGCTGCTTAGGGGAGGGGAGTGTTACTGGCAGGAAGTGAAGAAGGAGGTGAGGCCAGCTTGATCATTATTTCAAATAACTTGTAAGAGTGATTTCACAGGCCTTTGTAACTACTTTAGAAAGGTCACTCTGGCTTGTTAACAGGGGATCCTGACTGTCTCCTCCACCAGGCCTGGAGCATCTCAGAAATGAGGCAGTGGGTAGCACCCAAGGACTTATATGTCTGTGTGAATTCTCCAGAACAACAACAAATGGTTGTGCCTTAGGTCTGGGTGCATTTCTTTGCAGATTACAGGGGAGGAGGGCAAGTGCTGTGGCCAGGAGAAGCTGTTTGTCCCCCAACCTTCCAGGGCAGATTAGAATCACCAGGCATGAATTAGCTGAAGGAGCATGTGGGTACCTCAGGGGAGATTTAACCCCAGGGCACTGGAGAGAGACAACAAGTGCAGTCAGAACCACATTCCTCCTGAGAACTGCTCCCACTCACCACAGTACTGGAGGCCCTAGCTGATGCGATAAGAAAAGAAAAAGAGGCAAGGCATACCAGGATGGGAAAGGAAGTGGCAAAACTGTTGTTATTTATAGATGATTTGACTGTGTATGTAAACCGCAGAATTAACAGGAAAGCTCTTAAAACAAAATACTCATACTCAGCCAGGATGTCTGGAAGTCATGTAGTGAGCCAGTTTTCTTGTTGACTATTTGGCTATCTTCAAATAAGATGATTTTCACAAGAGCAACAAAAAAGTACTTAAATATCAACTTAATAAAACAACACTGTAGAAAATTATAACACTATTAAAGAACTGAAGATTTGAATGAGCAAAGAGAGACGTCACTTAATGTGTGAAGACCACTTAATGTGTGAAGATACCAACCATCCCAGAGGAATCTAAAAATGCAAACCATTTTCAATATACTCACAATGAACGCTTTTGAAGTAGTGGAAACACATATTCAAAGTTACATGGAAGAAAAGAAAAGCAAGCTCCACAATTAGTGAAGCTAATTTTGAAAAAGAGCAGAGGAAGAAGCAGTTGCCTCCGGGTATCCTTCAGTGCTGCATAAGGAAATATTATGGCACCAGGACAGAAGCATATAAGTAAAGCAGTGTTCCAAAGTGCGTGCGTGTGTGTGTGCGTGTGTGTGTGTGTGTGTGCACAGGGCTGTGTGTATCCAGTGTGTGGGGACCAAACCAACAGGAAACAATAGGTCACCCAGTAGGTAGTGTAGGAAAACTGGCTTACTGCATGAGAAAAATTATGTTGGAGCCCTATCACCTGACACCATGAACAAAGGCGACCTCTAGAGAAATTAAAGATATAAATCAGAGCTACGCCTGGTAGAGTAGGGCTGTAATTCCAGCACTCTTGGACGCTGTGTCAGAAGGGTAACAAGTTTGAACCCAGGCTTGGGGAATGAATGAGACCCTCTCTCAAAATCAAATCCTCAAAATGGGCTGGGGATGTAGCAGTACAGTGCAAGGCTCAGGGTTCCATTCTCAGTACTGTTAAAAACAAAAAAAGATATGCTAACAGCAACTCTACAAAACAAATACTTGCATATATACAAATACGTTTATGTATATGTAGATATATCAGGATATATTTACAGTCTTAGATATAGGGAAGAATTTTTAAAAAATAGATTCAAAAAGTGAGACATGTACTTACTCAAACGGATGGGTTTAACTATGTCAAAATTAATGAAAGTGATGGATATCATTATCAGTGAGCTAACAGGGGATAGAAATAGTATTTGACACCTGTAAAACCAGTAAGAGATTATTACTTAGAACAGAGAAGGGTCTACAAATCAATCAGAAAAACATAATAATAGAAAAATAGGCAAAGGATAAGAACATATGACTTACCCCCCAAAATAAACCTTAGTGTTTTTTTTTTCTGAGCTCACTAGTTATTAAATGAAAAAAATTTTTTTAAATGGTTGAGACAGTGATATCACTTTTTACCAGTGACACTAGCAAAGGTAGGAAGTTGTACGATACAAAATTCCAGTGAGGGAAATAGAAATTCATGTGCTTGTCTGGCGGAATAGCGAACTAGCAGGGCTGCTCTGGGCACGTGCAGGTAAACAAAGCCCCACACCAGCTACAGCAGGTGAGCAGTTTATTCAGTGACCGCCGCAGAGCAAAGTGCCCCACGGAACTTAAACTCAGTCCCAGAAGCAAAAGTCTGGCCTAGTGGCCCAGGCTCAAAATCCCAGCATTCTGGGAGATTGAGGCAGGAGGACAACAGGTATGAGCCCAGCTTTAACTATGTAGCACTTTAGTGAGACCCTGTCTCAAAACAAAAATTTAAAAAACAAGCTGGGTACATAGCTCAGTGTGAAGGCCCTGAATTCAATCCCCAATACCACAAAAATAGTAACAAAATAAGACAAAATGCTGGAGGTTGTTTAAATGTTGAGGCCTGCTAAGGGGGAGAGACCCTGCAGGTGTTATGGGGGTCGGACCCTGGATTAGCCCTCCGTGGATGTGTTAACTGGCACCTAAAGGGAGGAGAGCCAACTTTTGACATCTTTATAAAAAAAAGGCAGTGAGGTAAATTAAGGCAAGGAACCACCGCAGAGAGAGGGGAAGTGCTTCAGGGTAGGAGAGGCAGGAGGGCCACCTCCTGGAAGTGTCCTTAGAAGAATGGCTCTCAGGTCCTAGAGGGGAGTGGTTTTGGTGGTAGATTTAAGTCCCAAAGTCAAAGATAAGATTTACCAGTGAACCTTCCTAAAGTAACTGCTGTAAGAGGAGATCAGGGCTGTGTGCTTGTCAGAATTTGGTTGGAACACACTGTACCTTGTACAAGCAGTCTGGCATTTTAAGGAGGGCTAGGGTCATCCTAGGGGCATGGCCCTAAGTTTTCAATGCAAGAGCTTACAAGGTGCAGCTGCAGGCAGTCTGAGGGTCCTGTAATCCTTGGGCGCAACCTGGCAGTGTGATGGGAAAGCAGTCACATATAGCTACTGTGACTCAGCAATTCTGCCCTGAGCACATGCTCCAGAGAAGCTCTAGCACGGGTCAGGACCGAAGATCGCACCCCACTGGAGAGCTGGCCACAGGGGGAGGGGACATGTGCTAGAGGAATGGACAAGTCAGTGTGGTTTAGGCGGTTTTATAAACACAAACAAATAACACACTTGGGAGGCTGAGGAAGCAGGATCCTAGGTTTAGGCCACATTGTCTTGAAAAAACAAACAAATAATAAAATATATTATTTTATAAGTTTTCATATGTGCCAAAGAATGTATCATCACCAGATATATTAGAATGATGGCCCACGGGAGGGTGTAGCGGGGTCTGAGTTCAAGAGGAAAACGGCAAACAAGCCAAGAATGACTCCTCAGACAGATAGACAGTGAGTTGGCCATAAACTCCACTGACTGTCTGTCAAGCCAGAAAGAGAGATGAGAAAGAAGGAGAAACAGAAAGTGTGTCACTCTAGCAGGGTGGACAAGAAATGAGAGGTGGGTGTGGGAGAGGCCAGTGAGGAGGTGACGCGAGATGACAGAGGTCACGATAGAGGTCACAAGCAAAGCAGAGGCCATGGGAATACAAAGAGCACAGATTACGGACCTGCCATGGACCAGGCGCCGCTGGGCTCTCACATTCTGTTTGGGAAAGGATCCTGGAAGCTCCCTGAAGGGGGTGAGAATGACTTACTGATTGCAAAGTACAGTATGGCTGACCCAAAGTTTCTGACCTGGGGCAACTGGCAGTATGATGCGTCATTAACTGAACTAAGAAATGAGAAGCAAGGGAACACCTTGCTTCATGTCCGTGGCTTGACATTGTCCAATCTGTCCCTTTGCAAATTGAGATTGTCAGAAAGCATCCCCATCAGAAGCGACACCCGTGGGCTTCCAATAATTACCAGAACTGATATTTTCATAGCAAAAAAAAAGTATGACTGCTTATGACACGTTACCTCACAAAAGATATTTATATCCATGTGCCCATTTCCATGCCTAGAAAATAAGTACTATTACTATTTCCATTGTGTTAATTGGGAAACTGAAGTCTAAGTTCTTATCTAAGTGTACAGACTTCTGAACAGCACAATTGAATTGATGACCATGCCTTCCCACTCCCGAGCCCTGCACAGGCTCTGCTTTCACCTAATTCTCACAAATATTCTGCAAGAATATAATGTTTGCTTTCTTCCTTTTACCCAAAAGAAAAGTAAGGATTAAAGTACTTAGCTTCTGCAATGTGTCTTGGCTGGAAAGCAGCACAGCCGGGGGCCAAACCTCAAGTTTGTGTCTTTTTCACGGCACCCACCTGCACACCTGTCCAAACTACTGCTCTGCTTCTCATGCTAGTATAATAATTCAAACTCTCTTTACAGATGCAAAGAATCTGAGTGGACATACTCGCCAAACGTAGGACTTTGGGTCATAATGCAAACAAATGGTTAATAAAACCACACAGGGAACAACTGGGGAAAAGGGTAGTGAAGAGGTATTACTGGTTTTTGGGCTGGTGGTGACACTGTGATTGTGTTTAAACAAGGGACTCCATGATAGTTCTCGAAGCGTAGCCCTGGAACAGCAGCATTGGCATCAGCAGAAAGCTTGCGGAAATGCAGACCCTCTGCCTCTGAGTCAGTCTGGGCAGGCCCAGCAACCTGTATTGTCCAAGCTCTCCAGGAGATTCTGATGCACACAGAAGACTGAGAACCACCAAAATAGTGTAATGTCTTAAATATGTCTCAGGATCTTCTATCTTGGCAAGGGGTGTTGGGTCAGCACGGCTAGAGGTCAAACTAAGTTCGTTACAAGTTGATGGTTGATGAAGCCGGGAGACAGGTATGTGGGCGTTCATTAGAAAGATACTCTGTACTTGTACTCTGCTTGGAAGCTTTCTATCATAAAAAGGTTTTCAGAAATCCAAAACAGTAAGCTAGGCACGGTGGCATATACCTATAATCCCATCACTTTGGGAGGCTGACGCAGAAGGATCTTAAGTTTGAGCTCAGCCTGGACAACTTAGTGTGACTTAGCAAGAATTTGTCTAAAAATTTAAAAAAAAATAGTGCAAAGGCCTTGGATTCAGTTATCAGAATCACACACACACACACACACACACACACACACACACACAAATCCAAGTTTCTGTGCAATGCCCTAATAGCTCTCTCTGTCCCTTCCCGGACCTCCTGCAGCCACTGGTGGGCATTCCCTTCCTGCTGTTGTCCCTATCATGCCCCAGCATGCCTACCCTCCTTTTACCATTCTACTTGTCTGGATTCCTTCAAACTATCTTATCAGAAGTTTTCTGATCCTGAGGAAGTCACTCAAGAAGTCTGAGCCCCTCCTTTAAATTGTTGGTCTTTGATGTTACGAAATGGAAGACGTTTGTGTTACGATGATTGAGAGCACATAGAATGTGGGGAAGAGTTTGTAACCTAGTATTAGACTCCCCAGTAGTCATGCACATGAGATTGGATGTTCACTCTGTAGTAAGCAGGGACTCTTTTTTGTTAATGTAGACAATAAGAAAAATGGAATGAATGAGACCAAAGAGTTCCTGTCCAGTAGAAAGAATTTAAAATTCCCTCTAAACAACTTTGTTTCCAGAAGTGCCTTACTTCCCTGTGCCACTGAACATTGAAAGCTACATCCCTACCAGCATCACACCCCGTGGAACTGCCACGGATCGCCATGTGATTGTTCTCTCGGCCCTGCGGCGGACCCTGGCCCTGGAGTTACATTTCTCCTTTTGTTAGGATGGTGGCTACAAATCGGCATGGCCCCTTCCACACTCCTGTCTGCCTCTTCTCCAGCCCTTACCATTTCCCAGTGCCAGCTGTGAGTCAGAGAGGAGCTATTCTGTTCCTGTGAGGTTTCTCCCCTTGTGGTCTCTGCAATGGTCTCTCTCCCATGAACTGGGTCTGTGCTAACTTGGTGTTCTTCTCCCTCAGAGGTGAAACAGCTGAGGGAGCTTTCTCACCACAGGCAGGCCTGGCGCTTCCACTGACAGTGACCATACAACTCTCTGGTTACAAAGGAATTCCGGATCTCCTTGTTCAGGTGTCTTACTCCAGTAGGAAGGTGAGGTTTGTGATGACAAAGTGACGTTCTTTGGTAGGAAGACAAGGTTGGTGATGACCAAAGCTGTACTCTTTGAGAGGTCGATACGTAAAATTATGGGAAAAGCAATACCTGGAAATCTTTACCCATTCCTTTCTGAGTGTTTATGAAAGTTGGCAGAGTTGTTCAAACCAGGATTTTAAAAAATGGAGTGAAAAAGCCCCTTCCAGCCAGCCAGGACCTTTCTATGGGCGTACTGCCATTTGCACAGTGCCTATTACGGCCACTGTGCCACAGCCTTCACGATCCTTGCTTATTACATTGCTACTCCATGACCTTCATCTCTAACCAGGCAGAAATTGAAGCTCAGGCAGGAGGTGACTTGCCCGGGATCACACAGGGTAGTGCATAGTGCAGCCAAGTTTCAAAACCCAAATTCATGTGATGCCGAAGTTCTTTCCCCTAAAATACTCTGCATACCTTACTCATGGAGAAAGTTGTCACATTGACATTGGGGCTGTGCACTCGATATTGGCACTTGGAGACTCGTTGAGATGTGGCCAGAGATTGTACTGTGGCTTAGAGGACAAAGGCGACAGAGGATTGGGCTTCAGAGTGAGACCACGAATAGGACTTGGACCATACTCCAAGGTCAGAGGGAGGTGGCTGCAGCCAGTAGGTATGAAAGGGGAGACGTTCCGAGAAACCTCAAGCTACAGTAGTTTAGTGACCTCTCCCATGTCAATATGGTGTCAGCTTACCATGATTTTCCGAATAACTTACCTGGAAAGAGGTAACATGTATTGTGGCAAAGTTTCTTTTCCTTAAAATGCTGACTTCCCTGTGCATAGATTTATTTATTTTTTGGGGGGAGGGTACTTGAGAGATTAAAACAAGAGCCTTCACATTGAGCTATGTCCCTAGCCATTTTAATTTTTTATTTTAAGATAGAGTTCCACTAAGGCACTAATTTGCCCAGCCTGAACTCAAACTTGTGATCTTTCTGCTTCAGCTTCCCAGAGTGCTGAGATTACAGGTATGTGCTACCACACTCCGCAGAATTTTGAATTTTCATCATTTAAAAATTAATTTAATTAGAAGTCCTAGTGAAGAGTCATTATTCCTTATTCAACACAAGTAGCTGCTGGAGAATTTGGTGGACAAATAATGGGACCAGAGACAAATCAGGGTAACTGGTAGCAGGAGTGGGTGAGAACTCACGGCACTGTTGGAATCCAGTTCCCTAGATGAGTAAACCGCCGCTGAGATCAACCTCATTTCACTTTAAGCTCACACTTTGGAGTGGCATCTAGGCAGCCCTGACTCTGTGTGGAGTCAGACATTTTTACTCCAGCTTATAGACCAGAAAACAGAGGCATATACAGGATGAGAGGCTTGTGAAGGTCCCCATCAGTTCTTGGCATGGTTGGGAGTCTGGCATTCTTTTCTCTGAGTTGCACTGTCTTCTAACTGACCTTGCCTGAAACTGAACAGGGTGACAGGTTCACCCGAGGTTCCAACTCCCTGCCATCTCAGCAAAGCCGAGGAGCTGGTGTAAATAAAGATACAAAGCTGACTCTATTTTCAAAAGTGGCCACTGTCATTCAGATTGGTGGGTCTCTGAGAGTCTTGGTCTTGAGCCTGCCTACACTGCCTAGTGAAAGGGCTTTGTCTTCCTTCTTCCCTCCTGTTCCCTCTCTCCCTCTTTCCGACTTTCTCCTCTTCCTCTCTTCTTGGTCCACGCACGCTCATTAATATAACAAGCCATGGAGTAGGCTCACAGTCTCCTTCACTGGCTCAAGCCAAAGCTCTGGGTCCTTGAGTCCTTGTATCTCAGTGTGCTGATCAGACAGCAGGTCTCTTAGCAACCCCATGGGGCTTGGGGGGAAGGGCACGGCTGTGTCTTCTAGTGAGCATTATTTGATTGCTGAATTGTCACATGGTGACACTGTCATAAGAAAGTGGAGAATCCACATCTCAGAGGGATTCAGTAATTAAACATCCCCACTTCAGGCATTTATGGGGTAGACATGAAAAAAACTAGCCTGGCCCTCGGAGACAGTGAGTCTGGGCTGAGGATTCTGCCTCTGCCCTCCAGAGCCCCAGGAACTGGTGCTAGGAAAGGACTGAATTTCACCAAGCCTCAGATTTGCCTGAAACACAATGGCAAATCTAACTCTATCTCTTTACTACAGGCTGTTGTAAGAATAAAGTGCCACACCTTGCTAGCCAAACAATAGTTTCTCGAAAAATGTTAGTTTCTTCCCAGAAGTCCTTTCTTGAGCTCCATATGAACCTTTATCGCAATGGAGTGACACTATTTGACAGTGCTAGGAATCGAACACAGGGCCTTGCTCGAATTTGGCAAGTGCTCCATTACTGACCTCAGGCCCCCGGCTCTCTGAGTCACACTATTTGAAGAACTCATTCTTAGCTGGAGAAGTGAAATTCTCTGCCCCTAACCCTTCCCCCCCAAACGGCTAACAATTAGCTTCTCGGAGGAGCAAATGACACCTGGTTTGAAGAGGAGGAACCTGGCAAGAGCTGTGCCCTTCTGAGGTTTTATGAGCATGGGGAGACTTTAGAGCTCCCCATTTTCGCTTTGATATCCTTGGTATTTGTGTATGTTTGCCACAGAAGCTCGCACTCATGTTGCCTTCTGCCCCTGCCCAGGTCACAGTGGGGCCTTTGGGTTACACATCAACCTTCTGCTGCACCTACTACAACTGTACTTATGTAGTCACCCCTGAGATCACTTGTTTTATAACTATAAATTCACCAAGATCAAAAACTGCGCCTCTTGCAGTACCAGGAACATAGAAAATGAATGCATGAATGAACAAAAATGTCCCCACACCTCTTGCCTCCATCCACCATACGTCACTTCTGGGATGCAGAGGCAGGAATACCACCTATGTCCAGGCGAGGACAGCTCTCACCCCTGTGGGGGTCATCCAGTGTGTACGTGGTGGGTGGACTCTCCAGCTAGGCCTCCTGACACCAGGCCTGCTTCTGCCTCTCCTCTACCTGCCCTTTAACTCACCAGCCTCTCCCACATCCCCATGCAGTTGGTGCTGTTCTTGAGGGGCACTGTTTCCTGGGAGCCTGGTCATGTCATATGGTGGCCAGGTGCCATGTTTTGCCTGCAAAAGGCCCACTTTCCACCTAACTCATTGAGCAATGTGTTAGTTATTGGCAGTCGGCAGTCCTGTCTGATGATGGCAAACAAGCTCTTACCTGCTCATCCCTACAAGTTTACAGAGTTGGGAGTTTAACCTGGGTAGGCATGTGGACCATCGTCATTCAGCTTGAATACTTTTGAAGTGTGGCCAGTTCATCCACATCTGTTTATTTACAAACAACAACCCTAATCACATAATAATAATAAATTCACTCAAAACATTAGGACCATTGGATATGTTTACATTCTTCTCTTTGAACTGCTACCCATTCCCTACTAGCCAACTAAGTTTTTTTGATTTAAACAAACAGCAAACATCCTAATCCTTTTTCTTTTAAGAAATTCAGTTCAAAATCTAGCCTTACCGGTCCACTAAATCCAGCCCTTCCCTCAGAATTTGTGTATGTTTGCAATACTTATTCACTGACTTATTGATTACACACAGCTTGGGGAGTTGGCAGATGTACATATGTACCGTGTTTTGATTTTTTTAAATGTCCCCTTTCCCTCTGTGCTTGCTCCCCTCCCTGTGCTCAGGTCCCCTTCCCGTCTCTGTGAAGTCACCTCCCAATTTCCTATCTTCTCTCTCTTATTTTGCTCTTTGGGTCATTTGTAGTTTGAGTTTCTTTTCTTTTCTTTCTTTTTTTTTTTTTGAGACAGGGTTCCTCTCTGTAGCCCAGGCTGGTCCTGAACACATTATGGAGCCCAGGCTGGCCTTGGACTCATGGCAATCCTCCTGCCTCGGCCTCCCCAGTGCTGGGATTGCAGTCATGTGTCATCATGCCTGGCTTATGTGGTACTGAGGAATCGAACTCAGAAACTTAACACTTGCCTGAGCACTTGCTAGGCAAGTGCTTTAACTGCTTAAGCCATTCCCTCCAGCCTTTCAGTTTCTCATATAAGTGAAACAATGTAGTGTTTAACTTTTTGTGTCTAATTACTTCGTGAAGCCTACCATTTCAAAGTGTATCACAATGATTCAAATTTACCTTTCTTTATGGCATATATATATATATATATATATATATATATATACACACATAATGTATATATAATATTGAATATATACAATACATTCAAGCCCTTTATCAGCCACTGGATATCTGAGCTACAGGGGCCAAAGAACACAGAGACCCCTTGAACCGTGGGTGGCATCTGCCCCCCTGTGATTCCCAGGGGGGAAGCTGTCCAATTCCTTCAAAATGAAGGAGAACACAAGGGGCTGCCTTGGTCACTGAGGCCAGCGTGAGAATCTGCTCAGGCTGAGGGCCAGACCAGACCTGAGGCTGGTAAGGGCTGCTCTGGTTGCTGTGGTCCAGAGAAGAAGACGTGACAGCCAGGTCACACACGCTGGCGTCTTGGACCAGGGCTGGGGGTGCACCCTTCTTGGCCAGCTCCCCGAGCAGCCGGCAGGGGGCCGGTAGCAGAGGGGAGGGAACCACAACCAGCACGCATGGGAGCAGACAGACACTAGGAGGGAGACCAGATGCACAAATGACCCGGGTCGTGGGGACAGAAACAGCTGCAGGAACACTTGGGAGTAGTGAGGACAACAGGTTAATAAGCCTTTTTGACTTAACAGCTGGAGTTGAGCTAAAGGTGGGGGGTCAGAAGTACATGCACGTGACTAGAAACACGAACGCAGAGACGACAAAGCACACAAAAACAGCAAAGTGGGCAGCAGTGAGCAACGGCGTGCGGACAATCACCACGGGAAACCGTGGGGACCGAGATGCAGCACCAAGCCCAGACACACGACCTGAGCGCAGCCGCGTGGCTGTGACGGCCGTGGCCAGCCGTGGCCAGCCCAGGCAGGCACAGGAGGAAGCCCGGGCCCGGGGCAGCACTGCACTGGGGGCTTTCTGCGTGGGGCAGTGACCAAGGCTGCGGCAACCCGAGGGCTTCCTAGACGCACCCTTCCCCAGGCAGGTGAGGCAGACAGATCTCCGCCATGCCCGCTTGCAGCGCCGCGGGGAACCGGCTTCCCTGCTGAAGTCAGGGCTGCAGTTCACCTGGGACCTGGGGCGCCAGCCCTCCGGGAGGCAGGGCCTTCCTCCCCCAACCCCGCACGATGACATCATGTGTTTGGGATTGAGTCGCTGCATAAAAGCAGCCCCGGGAGAGCCGGGCCAGGAGCGGACGTGCTTGCCGAGGCGCTGGGCTGCTCGCACGCGGTCCAGGTGCGCGCCCAGCCTCTGCCTGCGCCACGCCGCCAGGAGCAGTGGCCGCGGGGACCGTGGGTACCGCTCCAAGATGCCCTGCGGCAGCCTGCAAGCCTTCGCCCTCCTCCTGCTGCTGCTGGTGACCGTCCCGCTGAACGGTAAAGCTCCTGCCCGCTTTCTCAGCCGCCCAGCGCTCAGCCTCACCTGGCAGGACGACTTCCTTGGGGCTTCGGGTGGTTAGAGCCCCTGCCGGCGCGTGGGGAAGTAGGGAAGGCTCTTGTTCCGCAGGAAGAGAGGGGTCCAAAAGAGGATGCTTGGGCTGCGGCCTGGGGAGCGGGAAGCCCGAACTTTCGCTGCCGGGGGGTCGGGGGGTTGGCGCACAGGTGGCTGTCCTGCTCAGCGCTGGCCTGTTTGTTGAGTGCCCTCCCACGCTGGGAATGGCAGCTTGTTGGAGGAGAAACTGCACCAGGATTTAAAGTCTCGCACCCACCCTCGCCCCGTGTCCGAACGAACGCAGGCAAGAGAGTCATGGCCTTAGGAGGGAGGGACCGATTGGGAGGGTGTGCAGGCGGCTGGCTGCAGGCAGAAAGCTCAGTGGTAAGTGTTTTCTCCCGGAAGAAACTTCACCATCGAGTTTTTCCCTCCACGTCAAAGAGATAATGTATTCCATTTTAATCATTGTTTTCTCCAGGA
>PVKB01007493.1:0-19590 GCA_004027205.1 Ctenodactylus gundi | reverse complement strand
CGTGGTGAGGGGGACCTGAATTATGTTTGGGCTTGTGTCTTTGAAACAAGAAAGGACACCAGGCTCTGGCTTGCCTCTCCATCAGCTGGGGGGTACTTTCCTGGGGGAGGAAGGAGAAAGTGAGTTTTGAGAAAGCTTCCTGTGTAGACTGAGTCAATCCCAAGTTGCAGACACTTATGAGTGCTGCAGTTCCTGGACCCCGGAGGGTGGAAACAGTTACAGAAGGACCGAGAGGGGTTATAATGGCTGAAAATCAATTCCCCCTGGCTCAACAGTGGTGGCCAGGAAGCTCTGGAGGTCACTGGTGGGGAAGGGTGGGGGGAGCCTGAATGGGAGCCCTGTGGGACTGGTCGTAACCAGATTCTAATCTGCTGGCCAGTGTGATCTGTCTAAGGTCACTTCTCTCCTGCAGTCAGGCAGGCACATGTGAAAACAGGAGTTCCATGAAAGTGGAAATTAATTTTTAAAGCTGCAAACTTTGGCATTCCCCCTCCTCTTTCTCCAATTTGAGATGGAGGTAGCCTGCAAGAAAAATCCTGAGGTCACCTAACCTGAGCAGATAGCCTGCCTACCTGCCCCTCTGCCTACCTATCTATTTCTTGGATTCTAAGAACAGTTGTTGTTGTTGTTATTGTTTTGAATGTCATAGGCAAGCACAGTACCACTGAGCTACACTCTCACCCTTTTATTTTGTTTTATTTATTTGAGAGAGGGTCTTGCTATGGAGCTCAGGCTGGTCTCTAACTAACAGTTCTCCTGCCTCGGGCTCTCCAAGTACTGGGATCACAACCATGTGCCACCATACCCATTCCTTTTTCTTTCTTTCTTTCTTTTTTAATTTTGAGATAGGATCTCACTAAGTTGCTAAGGCTAGCCTTGAACATGGGATCCTCCTGCCTCCACCTCCACAGTAGCTGGGATTACAGACAGGTGCCACCATGCCCAGCAAATGTTTATTCCATTATTTACTATGCAGATTTCTTGGCTTTTTATCTGGCCCCTGGGACAAGGTCAAAGCACAAATCACCGAGGTGTGTGAGTGTTAGTATTAACCCGAGGTTAGGGTGGAGGGGTGTGCTGAGTAAGGAAGTCCATGTGTGGGCAGCTCTCTCTGGACACTGAAACCTGCCACAGGTGGCACCGAGGAATTTCTGTGTGAAACATCTGGGGCCAGGAGAGGGAGAGGGGGACCCTGATAGGAAGCCAAGGGTCTTGGAAAAAACCTTGGAAGCCTTACTATGCCCAGGGACAGCTCAGAAACGCTGGCTCCACCTGAACCTGGGGGGAAACTGGGCAGTGTAGGGCTTCTCAGATGACAGGTTCTAGGACAGAAGCCAGCAGGGCCCTGAACCCCTGGATTGGATCTCAGCAAATAGCATCTCCTTAGGCTAATACGTCTAGGATACCTCTGTTCCCTGGGCAGCTGGCTTTGCAGGTCCTGACAGGCAATGCTGAGCTGCCCTCTCCCAGAAGAAGCAGGCAACCTTTCTTGGGAAGGGAACATTCTGTCCCAGAAGGCACTGCTCTCTTGGGAAGTCTCTGAAGCCTCGGCCCAGCTTGCCTTCTAGGGGTCAGTTTAGTCCTGTTACAACTCCTGCCCCTAAAGTGAGAGGCAGGGTACCAGGAAGAGCTATTACCAATTCCCAAACCAGGCAAACACATTCCCGAGCACACTGGCTCACTCACACATGCATACATCTAGAACATGTTCCTGAGGTCAGATCTGCCCGCCCCCCCCCCCCTTTTTTATTTTGTTATGGGGTATTCAACCTCAGAGCCTCCTCTACTGGGATACATCCTCAGCCTTTTTTAATTTTTGTTTTAGAGATAAGGTCTTGCTAAGTTGCCCAAGCTGAGCTTGACCTTGTGACCTTCAGGCTCAGCCTCCCAAAATGCTGGAATGACAAGCCTGCACCCCCAGGCCCAGCTCTTCACTTCATGCCTCAGTGCTGCGGCCCCTGAGCCCCTCTTGACACTGCTCTCTATACCCAGGGCACCATGACCTGAGGACTATGTGGGCTTGTTCAGAGAGGCAGGCAGGGAATGCTACTGAGGTGCATGAGGTCCCTAGTCCCATGTCACACCGAGGCCTCACAGGCCAGATATGCCCTCTCTAACATCCACCCTGAGCCTTCCCAAAGGCTACGCTGATGCTGCCTCTGAGGACGCAGGCTACAACCATGGAAGACATCTTGGCTATGTGAACTGTGGGGAGGATGTTGGGAGGTTGTACATGTTAAAGCAGGGGCTGGGGCAATGCCACCTCCTGGCCAAGGCAGGCAGCTCAGAGGCAGCAGAAGTGGCCTAGGATCTCCTGAGGGGAAAATGAGAATGACTCACCTCTCCCTGGGGGATTTTATATCCTGGGCCTCCAAAAGCCCTGCCTGGCAGAGCGGCAGTAATCTGGCTTCTGAGGTCTCTGGAGCTTGGTTCCAAGGCAATGTTTTGTTTCTTTTCACTGTTATTTCAGTAAAAGGACTAGTGGTAAATGTGGTAGTTGTGTGCATGTTCAGTTTCCTCGTGGCTCTGATGTGTTCATCCAACCACTACATCAGGGGCAGTAACTCCTGTGGGGGCCACAGCAAGTTTCTGGGAATCTGTGAACCTTCTAAGATCTGTTGCACATGAAAGTTTGTGTGTCTAAGCTTAGGTCCACGTTTACAGAATCATCTGATCCTCTACGGGGTCTGGACTTCCCTGCTTGCTGCTCCAAAGACTGAGATGGAGAGCCAGGGATTTTGGAAGTTGATTGGAACCAGTGGCAAATCAGTAGTATATGTGTTGGGGCTTAGAGGCACATGATCTGGGCAGGTTGGTTCACATTCATGGACTTAATTTCCTCACCTGTGAAAGGAGAGGCTGGACTGCAGATGTGTGAAAGACAACTGGGTCTGTTTTAAAAGAATTTAAGGTCGGGCTCAGTGGTACAGGCCTCCAATCCCAGCACTCTGGGAGGCTGAGGCAGGAGGACCACAAGTTTGAACCCAGCTTGGGCAACTCAGTGACTTAGCGAGACCGTCTCAAAATCAAAACCAAAAATGGTCTGGGGATGTAGCTCAGTGTGAAGAAGACCTTAGGCATCATCCTCCGCCACACACACACACACACACACACACACACACACACACACTAATGTGATTGCCCCAGGGAGCAGGTAAGTGGTGGCTGGAGGCATTTAGAGGGCTAATATTTGTTTACAGGCCTAGTAGAGACATAAAAAGTACCAATTAAAGCTGCCTAATAATACAGGCCTATAATCCCAGTACTCTGGGAAGCTGAGGCAGGAAAGTTGACAGTTTGAGCCCAGCCTGGGTAACTTAGTAAGTTGGTAAGATGTCTCAAAATCCAACATTTAAATGGGCTTGGAATGTAGCTCATTATGAAGGCCCTGGGTTCAATTCTTAGTATCACAGAAAAGCATCAAAGCAAAGGCAGAAAATAGAATAAAAACAATAGCAAAATGAAATTCAACCAGCTTTAAAAAAATAAAAAAGGAAAATTCCCTTTTAGGTTTTAAAACCTACCAATGCCTAGAGTCGGGGATGCCCCTTTTGAGTACTGGCCAGCTCACTTGTAGGTCTAGCTTTACTGCAAACAAATTCCCAAAGGGAATGAGACACTCTCCCCCTTCCAGCTGTGCTTCCCAGGCACAGAGGCACTGGGAAAATACAGGAAAGAGGGGCTTAGCACTTGTAGCTCTCTTCACGGGATGTGTCCCCTAAACCCACAGGGGAATGTATCTCAGCCCAGGGGCTCTTTTCCCTTCTAGAAGTGAACAGGAAGGTGGGCAGGCAGCGTGACAAGATCATGGCCCTAAAGTGACTTTTTAAAAATGCATTTTTGATGAAGGAACAAAGGACCTGTATGGTGTGATGGGTGTGACGTAGGAAGCGGTAGGCGACTGTCACTGTATTCCTGGCAGAACTGCTCCTCCGCGCTCTTCCCACCCCAGGACTCGAACTCCAATGAGGGCAGCGGTTGTCTCAGAGCCAGGTGTTTTCCACTGGGATCCATGCTCTGCCGTGGGTGTATTGGTGGGAACTGGTCTCCAGGATGTGCTGTTAAGCAGGGACACGCAAGATGCAGAATGTGTGTCTAGAGTGTCAATACTGGTGTGAGGAAGGGGGTCCATGAGGCTGCACCATGATGTGTCCCCTGGGAGTGGCGGCCAGGGTGGTGAGAAAGTGCAGCTGAACAGACCTGTGGGCTTGTGAGCTTTGTGGCAGCAGTCGCTATTCCACACAATGAAGTGTGGCTTCTCTGAGTGTCTCTAGGGCATCTGCTCAAGGAGCTCCCTAAATCCGTGGGCCTGGGGAACTCCCTTCCTGTGCAGTGTGTGGAGAGCTCAGGTGGCTGAGAAGCAAGTTCTACGTCAGATGCAGTGTCCACTTCCTTCTCAGTCTGACCCATTCCAAAATAAAATCTGTAGAGTCTTTCCTCATTCATACTGTGCAGCTGAACTAACTTGCTTCATTTTCTTCTTTGCAGGATCCAAGTGGACCTACGATGGTAAGTAGAGATTTTAAACACATATATATTTGGAGGTAGCAGTGGTTAATGAGAAATCCAGAAATGTCAGGCTCTGTGAAGGTGATGTTCGGGGGACAGAAAGGTTGTGCTGGTCTTGTTGTGAGAGGAAACAAAAGTGTCCCTAAAGAATGGTTCCACATAGTCTTGCATGCTGCATCGGCCCGAGCAAAAGCCTGCCCAGTGCACTTGGCCCAGGATGCGAGGTTAAGGCTTCCAGATTCCTGTGCGGATTCTGTCTCCAGCTGACTCCACGCTGCAAGGGCCATGGGGAAGACACAGCCTTTCCTCCACATAGGATATTTATCCAGCAGTAAACAAAGAATAAAGGGCTCCTTTCTGAATGTTTGGCTCAGGATCTGGAATTTAAGCTGTGTATTTGGAATTAGCTTTTTTTTTTTTTTTTTTTTTTTAATGGGGATTGAAGCCAGGGCCTTCACATTGAGCTATACTGCCAGCCCATTTTTAATTTTTGATTTTGAGAAAATGTGTTGCCAAATTACTCAGGTTGAGCTTGACTTACAATCCTCCTGCCTCAACCTCCCAGAGTAGTGGGACTATAGGCCTGATTATAGGCCTGGCTGGGATTAATTTCTTGTAGCCAGGTTTGTAAGCAAACCATGAGTGAACAGGTGATGATCAGCTTTTGACAAAAGCTGGATGCTTCTCTCTCATGGAGAGAGAGAGAGAGAGAGAGAGAGAGAGAGAGAGAGAGAGAGAGAGAGAGAGAGAGAGAGAGAGAAACATCATGCATGCCCCAAGGTTCCTTTGGGACTAGGCCAAGAGCATGTCAGTCACCTGGGCAGGCCCAGGAGGCAAGCAGCTGGAAGCTGGCTCTGCTGCACTGTTGTAGTGACCCGGCAGCACTGCTGCTGTTTGGAGAGGGCACAGGGAAGCAAGGTGCCTGGTCCTCACATGTGCATAAGGAGGGGTAATGTCTGGATGGGGCAGAGTCGCAGAAGATGTGCAGGACAGATGGTTTTGGTAAACAGGAGGGTGGCACTGCCCTTACTGGTTCAGGCAGTATTTGAAGCCAAATGGCTATGGGGTGGTGACAGACAGTGACATTGAAACACTGTCCAGGAAAGATTTGATTTTGACTTGCAAAAGTTACCCTTGGGATGTTCGCTAGCCTGGCAGGCATAGACAAGCCACTTAACAAGCCAACTAGTAACCTCCAGGCCAGTGACCCACTGCTCAGCTCTAGCCCTGCAGAGCTCCATTGTTAGCATCCCTGTGCAGATATGATGTGCAAGGTATCTTGCTAAGTAGGTGCATAGTTAGGAAGGTCAGCTGTGACTGTAGCTAGGCATTGCTCAGGCTCACAATTCAGAGCAGCATATCTCAGGTAATAACAGATACAAATAAATGATTTGATGCTCCAGTTCTCAGAGGAGGCACAGAGTGTTGTGCTGGATGGGTAAGGAAGGCACTGGCATTCATGGAGGGGGTGTAAGTGCTGTGAGCTAGAGGTGCTAATGGCATCACATGAACAGAGGCAAGACACGGGGAGGAGGAACTAGAGGGGGGCAGTGGAGGAGGTTTACAGCAGTGAGGTGCCAGTCAGGGAGGGGAGGTACAGAGGGGCGGACAAGAGTAAATCTGGGTCAAGGAAGAGTTACTTGGTGATGGCAGGGGACAGGTGAGAGGGACAGGCAGGAAGGTGATTTCCTCTTGTAGGGACCACATCCTGAGTCTTTGCCTCCAGTATGAGGATGGCAGGAAGTGAGAATGGATGGGCAGGGCAAGAGGCCCAGCAAGAAAAAAGCAACAGTCTGGTATGGGTCCCTGGGCAGGCTGTGAGTGAGTGTGCATGTGTGAGTGTGGATGTGTATGTATGTGTTTGTGCATGTGGACGTGTGTGTGTATGGACATATATGTATGCATGCGATTGTGTGTGTGTGTGGACATGTATGCGTACTTTTGTGTATTTGTGTGTGGGTATATGGGTATGTTGGGGGAGGGGAGCATGAGTGGAAAGACAGTGGGACTCAAATTCTGGGTCTTAGTCTGTCTGTAATCCTCAGGGACACTTCTGTGCCCCGTGAGCCTCACTTCCCTCATCTGTAACTAGCGGAGGGGTCCCCTGGCTTGGTCTTCCTTACACTGTAGCTTGGGGTCACCCACAGGGGAATTACTTGGAATGCTTTCCAAAACTGCACATTTTGAGACCTGAATCTGGACCTGGTTAAGGGAAGGAGAGAACCCAAAAAACCTAAACTGTGCACACACTCCCCCAAGTGATCCCTCTTTCTTTCTTCTTCTGGATGCTGGGATGACCCCCAGCACCTCAGCATGTGAGGTGAGTGCTCCACCACAGTTTAGCCCCCAGCTCCCATGTGATTCATAGGCACACTCTGTGAGAGGACTGCTGATCAGATAGTTCCCAAGATCTGCCTAGCTTGGGTCACGCGCCACTGGACACTGCTCTTCCAAGTCCCCAGGGCTCGCTGTCTCTCTGTGACGGCCCCGGGGTGGGATGAGGAGGTACAGAAACTGAGAGTCACAGTGCCAAGGAGAAAAGAGCTCCTGTGCTGTCTTGCTGATGGCGTGCTCCCCAGGACTTCCCTGTGACCACAGGGCCAGATCACAGCCGTTCCTCAAGACCCAGCCCTGCCTGCCCTCTGCACCCCTGCCCTGTACACTCAGAGGGCAGAGTCCAGTGATTCACAGGCATTGGGGCGAGCCCAAAGGCAGGTCTGGGTTGGGCCAGGAAGATGAGCACATGTGGTGGGGCTGAGTGGAGGAGAGTGGATGGAAGCCATTTAGGAGGCCCACAGGCCCTGCTGGCAACTGGCACTTGGGTGCAGGGTCACACAGATAAACAGAGGGCAGAGCCTAGGTGCTGAGGGGGTTACAGTTCCTGAGCACCTCTGGTTGCCATGAGTTGGCAGCTGCAGCCACATGCCATGTGCTGGTTTTCCCAGGGTGCAGAAGGCAGCGGCTACACGTAGACACTGCTGAGTCACCCTGCTTCATGGCTTCCCACTGCCTGGTGCGCATGGTAGGGCCTGGGAAGTCCATGGACAGGGAATTCTACCCCCATCCTTAGCAATGAGTCCTGAAGCCCCCTGGAGAGCTCAGCTCTGAGTCACCAGCCCCCTGGAGAGGAGGGCCATCTGACAGAGGAGACAGGGGGCATCCCCTGCGTGCCTCTTGAGGGCTGGGCGGCAGCTGTGTGGCTGCTGGTTTTGGCATGGCTAAGACCCCACTGAGGGAGGAAGTCTGCTGAACACTGGCTCCTCCACTTGCAAGCCAGGGCTGAATGGGTCCTGCTGTGCACCTGAGACGTCACCTGCCTGGACAGCGGGTGGGGTGGGGGGGCAGGAATGGGACAGGACGGACCTGATGGGACAGGACGACAAGTAGTGGCTGTAGCAGAGTGTCGGTGAGCTGAAATGGAGGCCAGCCTGCCAAAGGGAATCTGTGCTGCTAAAAGCCTGTGGGGAGGAGACGGGAAGACGGGAAGGTGGCGTGAGGGTATGTCAGTCCCTGGTGTCAGTCCTGAGTTCCCTCCGAAAACTCCCCAAGCTGTTGGCTTATCTGACATGCACTTGTTTCTAGGTACATTAGGTTCAATAAAGTTCAATAAAGAAGAACTCCCACTGCCTGGGACAACTGTTGTCCTCACTCTGACAGTTTCGTCTAGTCTTCCCCCAAGAATAAACAGAAAAATTGAAACAACAGGGCAACCAAGAAGAATGACAGTGCTGGAACTAGTGACCAAGAGCCTGTCACATGGGCAGTGTGTGGCCTGGGATGCCACACTTAAGGGTCTCAGATGTTGGCATGGTATCGCCAGTGGCCACCTAGCTCAGAGACAGACATATGTCACCATCCCCTAGAGATCTGGGACATGTAAGACAAACAGCAGAGGCAGTAGGAGAATGGGGGACTTGGGTGCTAAGCCGAGGCCCCTCCTGAGCGAGGGAGAGTCCTCCCTGTCCCCAGTCACCATCTTACAAGCACCTGCAAGGCCAGATGCTCCACCCTGGCACAGGAACTCTGGGGAAGTGGGACTTGCCCCAGAAGTGTCAGCGGCTGCCAGCTGCCGGCAGCTCCTCTTGCCCAGCACCTCAGCCATGGATGGATGGCCCTTCACTCTGGCTGGACTTGGTGGGACTCGGGCACTGCCACATGCTCCTCATGCTGTGTCCTGTCCCTGCTTTCTTCCAGACAACAGATTCCCTGCCTTAAAGAATTTCCATTGGAATGCAGGGTGGATCCTGGGCAAACCTCTACTCAGGTCCTGCACGGCCTGCCCTCTCTGCCTTCTGTCCTGTGTCCCTGGAAAACTGACGCCAATGAAGTTGCCCTGGGGCTCTGACACCCTCAACAAAGGCAGCCTGTGACCTCCTTCTCTGACAGCAGGACCCATAGGTGGCCTCAGAGCCAAAGGGAATGCATGAAATTGAAAAGCTGATGCTGTTAAGGGGGGCTGCCAGCTTTCTCAGGGGTGGAGAGAGGTCTAGCCAACCCAAAACACCCAGAGTCTTTTTTCTGACCTGGTACCCCACCCTGAGGCTAGACAGGAGGCTGGAAGCTCCCTGTGGGGACAGGAAAAGCCAGGCATGTTTTTAATACTCTGGAACTGAATCCTACCCTGTGGTGCAGGGATTTCCCCTGTGGCTAGCAATCCTGTTCTCTTTTGCTGTGTACGTCTGAGCTTCAGTTTTAGCTGAATTCATGACATCCAGGGTCTGGCTGGTGGGTTCTGCCTACTTGCAATTATTTCTCATCTTTCTTGAGTTGCAGAACTGGGGCTTTTATGTGTTCTGAAGGATCATGGCCCACAGATGCCAAAATGCCTGTATGTTAGGGTTCAGAGTTGGGCTTGCTAGCTAAGTGTAAAGGACAGGGATGCTCATATTAATTCCTAAAGGTGGGTGTGATGGCATGGGGCCATGGGGGATGAAGGCTGAAAGCTAGGAGGAAGAAGAGGCTGTGCAGAGATTCCACAACCAGGCAAACCAGAGTGTTCTGGCTGAGCTATGTTAGGAAAGTAACTTGACCTCTCTGAGCCTCAGTTTCTTAGCTACAAAATAGGAGTAATAGCATCTACCTCCATGGCTCTCTAAGTGTGGTCCCTGGGCCAGCACCATGGCATCACCTGTGGCTCCAGGGTGGCTATTAGAAAGGCCAGGCTTACCTCCTAGCCAGCACCTCCTCAGCTGTGCCCTCCCATGATCCCGGCATGCCCTCAAGTTTGAGATCCCCCAGGCTTCGCTGGGCTACGCTGGGGACACATAGGCCAATCCGCAGGAAGAAGCCAACACCATGCTCCTCACCACCTTCCTCCAACTGTGGCTAGACCAAGGTGGCTGATGCGTGGGAAACATGCCGTGAGCCCTACAGAGAAAGACATTGGCTTCCTCGCAGTTTTTGAACCATGAGTTCTTCATATTCTGAATATACAAAGGACATTTCCTTTCTGAGGAAGGAAGGGATTAGACAGAACACACAAGGGCTCTGTGGCCTCATGGGCCATTGTGTTCTTTCTAGTTTTGGCCTCAGACCAGGGTGAAGCCAGGCTGAATCCCCTTGTGCCTTTCTGGCACCTAGGGACCAGGTAGCTGAGTCCAAATGGTGGCAGCTGGTCTCTAGAAGGCAGGAATATCCTGGTTCCTGTACAGGCCAGGTGCTGAGCCTTGGGCTAGGGTTTGGGAATAGAGGGATGAACTCTGGGCTGGGGTGTTGGGGCCCTGAGCATCCTGCAACTGGCCTCATTTAGGGCCCTTAAGGGGAGACTGGAGCCAGGTTCCTATGAACTCACCCCAAAGAAAGCTGGTAATGCCAAAGGGTTGGATGCGAAGCAAGTGTGTGAAGGTGACTCCAAGAAGGGACTGGAAGTCTGCTTTTGTATAAGGGAGGGGATGGATCAGAGACTATCAATATGTCCTGGCAGTCTGGAGCAGTGTCCTTGCTGGCTGGCTGCAGCCCTCCTCCATGAGGAAGCTCTGGGGTGTGGGCACAGCCACCACTGCTGAGCCTGAATCCAGAAGCCTCAGACCGGAACTTCTAGGGGCTACAGCAGCTAGCTGGGAGAGACAGCACAGCCTCTGTTAAAGACCTAGTTTTATCCGTTCTAAGATAGACACTTCTTTGTGTGTGTGTGTGTGTGTGTGTGTGTGTGTGTGTGTGTGTGTGTGTTACTAAAAATCCAACCTAGAGCCTTCACACCAAGCTACATCCCTAACCCATTTTTTTAGTTTTAATTTGGCACAGGGTCTCACTCAGTTGCTAAGTTGCCCAGCCTGGGCTTGAACTGGCAATCCTTCTGTCTCAGTGCTCCACAGTGCTGGGAGTACAGGCCTGAGCTACTGGGCTCTGCCTTCTTCCCCCACTATTAAAGCATCTCTGAAATTAGGATAGATCTTCTAATCAATGATCGTCTAGGAGCAATAAAATATGATAGTTTTCTACAAACATTAAGCACTGCGTTAGGTGTTAAGAACACACAGAAAGGGGCTAAAATGATTATATTTAAGTAGGACAAACACTAGAGGCAAAAAAGATGGAAAGCTAATGGCTGGTGTGCAACCCGGCTGGCTGCATACAGGCACAACAGGCACAGAGGGGGATTTTTGTTTTGCACTACTGGATGTTGAACCCAGGGCCTTTGCACTGATATGCATCCCAGACTTTTGTTTTGTTTTGCTTTGAGATAGGTTCTTGCTAGGTTATGAAGTTGCCCAGCTAGGCTTAAACTTGGGATCTTCCTGCCTCAGCCTCCTAGTGTGCTAGGACTACAGGTATACACCACCATGCATGGCTCATATTAGATTTTGAACTATAGCTTTTCCTAGCTTTCAGGCAATTCACAGCTCACGTAATGCTTCCTGGTAGTGATGGCACAGTGTTACAGGCATTTGTAACAGAGTAATTTGGGTGCTGTTGCTTCCATTTACAAAAGTGTTCCTTTAAGAAGCAAGTTTTTCAATTAGCCTGCCAAACTGTTCGATTATGCCAACCAGGAAGGAACAAATATGAGCTGCCACATCCTGGAGTCTATAAAGGCTGACTCAGCACTGGTATAACCCCAGGAGAATGGCTCCTTTAGCTCGCTTTACCTTTTTGAATGATTTCACAATCCTCAGTAAGTGGCCAATGAGCTGCATGATCTCTGGGTGAAATTGGGGAGGCCCACCCAGCTCTGTAAAGACGAGGGTGAGAGGTGTGTGCGTGCGCTTCTAGGACACATGTCGTAGCAAAGACTCCATGGCCAGGATGAGTGAGATTTACAGGCTGTTCACCATGGCAATGTTGGTGACTGGCCTGGTGCCTGCCGGGGGCTCCTCCTTGACCCTCTGTCCTCTGGGGGCTGTTGGAGAAGTGGAGAAAGGAGACAAAGGGCACTCGATGTTATGAAGCAAAGATGTTTTGTGGCCAGGTTGAGGCATCTGTCAGCAACCGCTTCCGCTTTTGGCTTTGGCCACCAGGAAGGCCAATGGCTCCAGCTTGAGTAAATGGCTGCTTTCATTTATTTTTTAAAAATTAATATGTTAGTGAAATATAAGAGGCAATCCAAAAATATGGTAAATGTTTACCTTTTAAAAATGACTATAATAAAAGACATATTGCCACTAATCCCCCTCAGATTACTGCCCCTTATTTTTAACACACTTATCGACCATTCTTGCCACGTTCTGAAGCAGTCTGGAGTCCCCTTTTGTGAGTGTCTCCAAGGAGAGACAGCGATTAGACAGGGCTTTACAGTGCAGAGGAGGGAGACCTCTCCCCGGGTTTTGAGACAGGAGTAAAGATGGTTCCTGGAGAAAGAGATGTTCAAACTGGGTCTTGAGATTCAGGTAAGAGTTAGCCAGGCAAAGGGCAAGGGACAAAAGGGCATTTGGGACAAAGGGGCAACCTGTGCAGTGAGCTGCCAGGAGGCTGATATGTTCTGGGAACCACCAACGACCTCAGTGAGGCAGGAGGGCCTTGGAGACTGGCTGGAGCCTGAGGGGCTCCAAGCAGGCAAGGTGGGTGGGGGAGCAGGCTGTGCATGAGAGCATGGGGAAAACCACATGATGGGAAAGCATGTTAGAAGGGTCACCCTGCAGGGTGGGGAAGGGACAGAAGGGGCAACATTTGAGGAAAGGAGACCAGCAGGATGTTGGGCAAGGGGAAGGCTCTGCAGCTTGGCAGGGAGTGGGCTTGTAGGATCCAGATTCTGATCTGTTGGTATAATTTGGCCAGAAATGCAGATACAACATTGTGACTGGCTGGTGATGCCGGCCATTCTCTGCTAAGCTTCACAGATGTTTAAGGGGCACCCAGCTGCCCTTATTGTCTGGGAGGCACTGGGAGGAGGATGTGGAGCCCAGGGGTCCCTGCCATTTAAAAATAGGGACATCAAGCAGCCCAGACACAGACCAGAAGCAGAGCCAAAACTTGGTCTCCTGACTACCGCCTGATGCACTCACTTCCTGGTCCTTCAGCCATGCTTATTTCACACAAGGCATTACCCCTGTGTGGCACGTCATGCCATCAAGGAGATATGGAAATTGTTTCAAAAAGAAAACAATGTAGATTTACAGAGCCAAATTAACTTGCTTTTCCTGCCCTCCTCAGGATAAAAGGATAGGTGGTTCAAAACCGCAATAGACTTAATACCTGTCGACACAAACAGATATTTGATCGCTCATTGTGACACGTTCGTGGGAAATGTGAACACAAGACCAGTGTGGTTGCTCGGGGGAAAAAAATCAGTGGAATCCAGTTGTGGTTGTTACTGTCAGCAGCACATGCTGGGGCGAAGGCAGGGCTCCTCCAGGAATGGTCCCAAGCCAGGGCCCTGGGACAGACGAGGAACTGTGGACATGTGGCGGCTGGACAGAGAGGAGCCTGCTGAAGGGAGAATGCAAAGTGGAGGCCACACGTGAGGAAAGGACTGTCATCCCAGCACTATGGGAGGCTGAGGCAAAAAGATTCCAAGTTTGGACTCGACCTGGGCAACCTAGTCGGACCCTTTCTCCAAATCAAAAATAAAAATAGGCTGTGGAGATAGCTCTGTGTGAAGGCCCCAGGCTTAACACAATTACATTTTTTTTTAAAAAATGGGACTGGCCTGCAAGGCAGGCAGTGGTGCTGTATTAATCAGTGTCCCCTCTGTGGGAGTAGCAGCTGTGAGCCCAGAGCCGGGCTGCAGAGATGGATGGGAAAGATCTGCCTGCACACCTGCCTCTGTATTCACCTGTAATCTGCATTCTGAACCGTGTCTCTCCTCACACGCATTCAGCCTCCTGCACGGTTAACTCAGACCAAGCCTCTCCGTTGGTTTCATTACATGTGGTGTGTTTACATGTCACTGCTTAAATCTATGCTTAGGAGAAGCCTTATTGGTGTTTTTACGGCAGTGGGGATCAATCCCAGGACTTCACACTGTGCTACATGCCAACTCCATTTTTTGTTTACTTATTTTTTGATTTTCGAGACAGGGTCTCTGTAAGTCATTAAGTTGCCTAGGCTGGGCTTAAACTCGGGATCATTCACTTCAGCCTCTCAGAGCACTGGGGTGACAGGTGGGTACCACTACACCTGGCTGAGTCTCCACCCTTGATCAAGTTTTGGGTGTAACTTGTCCATCAGCAAGAGTGAAGGAAGGAAGGCCTCCATCTCCGAGAGGGCAAGGACGTCTGTTAGAAATCTTGTGATGCTCAGGGAAAAACACTGAGAAGTGTTGGAAGTGAATACTGTCCTTTCCCACAGCAGCTCCACGAAGGAGGGCTGCTTCTTGGGTGTATAGCAAGTGCTTACTTGGCAGATTGCTGCTGAAGAATTTTTCCTCAGTGGTAGTTTTTGAGCTGGTGCTTACCAGTGTTCTAGGGCCTCTGGGGGGTGAGCAAGGTGCCATTCATCTCTCCAGGAAGAGCTGGACAGTGGGGAGGAATAGCTGTGGTGTGTAGAAGGCAGATGCATAGGCCCTGGCCCGAGGGAGGCTTTTGGGGAGAAGCTGCTGGTGAATAAGGGAAGAGTGGCTCACTTCTTTATTTGTGGCTCTGAGATTCAGAGAAGGCAAGGAGAAAAGATGGCACCTGATCTGAGGTGCTAAGATTTCAGAAAGGGAACCAGTCTCCACAGAACGCTGCGTCCCCAGGTGAGTCTCATGAGAAATCAAAGGAGACACCATGGAACCCCCGATCTAGTTGGGTACCAGTTCCTGCACTGGGGGATGGAGGGAAAGAGAAGGAAAGAGACTGCACCACTCAGGGAGGCCAGGGGAGCTATGCATAGCATTCATCCGATCTAGACTCTGCGCTCGTGCTACGACCCCCCTTCCTTGCAGAGGCCCTGTGACATAGCTGCCACTTCCATTTTGTGAGAGGAACTCCAGAGTCAGAGCAATGCGCCCAGGGCACATGGCTGATAGGTGGCAGAGCGGTGAGTGCAGCTGGCCGGATGGTCCCACAGTCCTCAGTCTCCCACAGCATTCCACGTCTCTCTAAAAAAGGCCATTAAGAGCAGCATGCATGAGGGTCGTCAGGTGTGAGGACCATCAGAAAGCCAGTTTCCTCATCACTGGAGAAAATAAGGGAGTAGCTTTAGTAACAGCAAGAGTGCCATAGGTTGGCTGACAGAAAGGACTTCCTCACTGTGTCAGCTGTCAGAGGAAGCGCAGGGTTGACGCCAGGCCAATGCTGGGGTTCCATATGCTTTTACTTGAATTCATAGTCCACCCTGGGGGACTAAAGAAAGGTGCCAGCTTTTATCAGATTCTTCCTGTTCCTTACTTGCAGACTTCCCGAGATATGCTTAAAGGAAAGTTTACAAAGCCACAGTCCCTCTGTTGCTCCTTCTCTTAGCTGTGGACTGTTACCCCGGCCTTATCTGTTGCTGTACTCTTACCATCTCCTATCAACAACTCCTGCCCAGGCTGCAGGTGCTCCAGAGCTGCTGTGGAGGCGATAAGGCTCACAGCTCACGGCCCAGCCTGCTCTGCTGGCCTCCGTCTCACATGGCAAGGGAGGTGCTATCCTGTGACTTCAGGCAGGTTATTTAATCTCCCTGTGTCCAGTTACCTTTTCATTTAAATGAGAGCACAGTACTGATATCATAGGGTCATTATACAGATTGAAGTAACAACTGGCCCTAGACCAAATCCAGCCCACCTCTGTTCTTGAAGATAAAGTTGCACTGGCGAAGAGCTATGCTCACTGGCTTGCACATTCTCTGCTGTGGCTTTTGTGCCACAATAGCAGTGTCTGGTAGTGACAGAAGCTGAACAGCCTGCAAAGCCTGAAAGATTTACGATCTGACCTTTTGCAGACTGAGATAGCCAACCTTTGTAAAGAAATATGACCACCAAGCATATAGTAAACGCTCATTAAACAGTAGATTTGTAAAAGAAAAAGATCCCAAATTCACTAGGCCTTGGTATTTAACAAGATTTGATTGAGGGTCTGAGATAACATAAGGCAATTCCATCCTCAAAGGGAACCCCAAAGCAGATGTGTCTGTTGTTGGTGCTGCGCAAGGATGGCAGTCATAGCTTGCCTCCTCGGATGGCGAGGAAGGTGCCATCCTGGGGCAGGCATCGGTCTCTCTCATGGGCTGGGCCCCTCCACACTCACTTCCCCAAAGCCCCCACTCCTTTTGTCTGCACAAGGTGATTGACGTAGCATCTAACTCCTTCATCTAACTCCCCCTGTGATCACGTCATCTGGTTCCTCCTTCTACATAACACAGATGGGGCAGCTACAGGGCTTCTGAGCCTTTGTGCTATGGACTTTTGGGGCAGGATATTTCTTTGTCATGGGGCTGTGCTGTGTCTTCAGAGTGTTTCACAACATCCCTGGCCTCTACCGCTAGATGCGGACATCCCCCTCAACCAGTTGTAGTAGCCTAAAATGTCCCCAGACATTGCCATATGTCTCCTGAGTGGCAAAATTCTCACACTCGGAAACTACTTGATTTAGTCTATACTAACATCACAGGTGAGGCAACAATAATCCAGTCTAAGACAGTTTAAATTCATAGTTAGAAAAGTAGTGTTCTGTGCAGGGCATAGGCCTGGTTTGTAATGACGGATTGTTAAACAGTTCCGGGCATCTGAGCCAGCAGTGACGATATCTAGACTCTACAGCTAGGTCAATGCTTCCCCTGAAAATCTGGGGACCTGCCCTTCTGGCATCTGTGTAATTAAGAAGGGTTTTCCAAGTGCTCGCTCCCGTGCAATCCAGGGACAGCCTCCCCAGGACCTAGACTACAACTTGGAACCCCCACCTGTGGCCTGCCCGAAGCCAGCTCTCCAGCTTCATTTTCACATCCAACTCCATCCCAGGTGATGGAAGGAACTGGGCAGCTTTACCATAATATCTGCTCAGTTCATCAATTCACTTATTCTTTCCACTAGCTCTGAGTTTTTTTTTTTTTTTTTTTTGAAGACTGTACTGGGGATTGAACCCAGAACCTTTACACTGAGTTACATCCCAGCTGCCTCACCCCCTACCATGTCCCCCACCCCCACACAAGGTCAGTAAGTTGGTAAGTTGTCGAGTTGCCTGTGCTGTGCTTGACCTGATGATCCTCCTGCTTCATCCTTATAGAGTGTTGGGAATATGGGTGCATGCCACCATGCCTGGCTTTTTTCTATCAGTTCTTAATGGTTTCTTTTGTGAACTGGTCATGGGGGATGGAGACGGAGCCTTGCCTTCAGTGGGCTGATGGTTGAGAGAGAGGCAAACAGATGAACAAGTATTCAGGTAGTGTGGTAGTTGCACTGGGGTTGTGAGAACCTCACTTTGGGGTCAGAGGAGGCTGTCAGCAAAGGCTTTCTGAGGAGCTGTCTTGAAAGAGCAGTTAGTAGGACAACGGGGGATATGAGTGAGTAGCACAAGTTCTAGAATGAGGATGTTGCATCCTGTGGCAGCGAACAGAGTTCCCAAGCGGGCAGGAGCACATGGTGTGGAGAGGATCGGGAGGCGAAGCTGGTATTCCATGGGGAGTGCTGGGAGCCACTTTTCCAGGGGTCTCTCATGTTTCAGAACATCTGTGAGCAGAGGTCTGGTGGCTATTGTCTCAGACTTTCTTTTCAAGAATTTTGTGTTGCAAAGACTCTTGGAACACAGAGATAGTATCTCCCTCCAGATTTGGTTGCTGTCAGTATAATAAAGACAAGTAAAAGACATTTCTCCCTCAGGGGAAAACTTTGGACAGAATTGCTAACTCCCCCTTTAAAAGACAGCTTTTCTAATCATGAGGTCCCTGGGCCACCACGAGGAGCAGTGTGCCTGTGCAGGCCTCAGCCAAAGCTGGTGCAGATGTTGCTGGGGCCACCACTGGGAGTGCTGATCTCTCCTGGCCCGGTGTCTCATGTCTCTGTCAGTGCCCATGAATCTGGCAAATTTATTTGTTAGCTCATGAGCAGGATACAATCTTTGACCCTGCAGATTTTGACAGATGGCAACAAGAGTAGCAAAGTGTTATCTGGTGATTAAGTGAGGAATGCATGAAAATCATTGTATTATTCTGATAAGTTTTCTGTACATTAAAAATTTTTTTTTCAAAATAAAAGGTTTCTTTTGTTTTGTTTTTAAGGACAACTTTTTAAAAGTAAAATTTTTAGGCTTCAGTGCCTGGAAGGAAGGGCTGAAGGAAAGGAGAGGTCAGAGCAGACTGTGGCTCTCAGACCAGTCACAGTCACCAACTGAGACAGAGCCCTTGGGAGGAGGAGGAGACTGCTGGATAGGGAAGAAAAGAGGATGAGCTTGGTTATTTTTTTTTTTTTTTAATGTTTTAAGCAGGCCTGGTGGCACAGGCCTATAATCCCAACACTCTGGGAGGCTGAGATAGGAGGATCACAAGTTTGAGCCCACCATAGGCAATTTAACAACTTAGTGAGCAAGACCCTGTCTCAGTATCAAAACTTAAAAAATGGGCTGGGGATATAGTTTAATGTGAAAGCTCTGGGCTCAATGCCTAGTACTACAAAAAAGCTTGCTCATCTGACTCCTTTTCTAGCTGTGTCTGATTCAGGAACTCATACGTTATCCAATAGGCAAGCAGCCTGGAACTGGAACTTAGGAAGAAACCCGGGTTGTGCGGGACAGGAGAAATGGGAGGTCACATCAGACACAGCAGTGCCCCCAGACATGGAGAGGCCAGGCTTCAGAAATGACGGGGCTGGGGGCACAGCATCCCGGGGTGAAGGCCTTGAGGGATCTGGATTGAGAGGGATGTGGTGTGGAAGAAGTGCCAAGATCCGGAGGGGCAATGATGTGGAAATATGTGACTCTGGAAGAAGCTTGGCCCAAGGAGGAGAGGGACCAGACCAGGGGTGAAAGTGGGGGGTCCTTGCCCGACACTGAAAGTCACAGCTCCTAGCCAGTCCAAGTTCACACCTCATTTAAACATCCACATTTTCCCTGACTCTCTGTCTAAATGTTAGTCGACAATCTCATACATCTAACATTTAAGGAAGATGCGTGTTGAGGAGGTGGGTGGGGCAAGGACGTGAGGGAGGCAAAAGAGCAGCTCTTTGCCTGCACCCCATGAGAAGCACCTGTGACTTCCGCAGTCTTCTTGCAGGGGAGCTGCCTGTTGTGGGGCCCCTGTGCCCATGACACTCTCCCACCGGGTTCCTTTCAGTGCCGGACACGGCTGCAACACCTTGTGTGGCATACGCCTTTGTCATGGGGTTTATTTGAAGTTGTCTCTTCCTACTCAGGAGCCTGTTGGTTATAAGTAATATCCTTGTTGACCCACAGGCCTTATTTCCTGGAAACCACGAATATATCCTTCTCCTCCTTTCCTGCCAATCACTTCCCAGCTCCATTCACAGCTTATTTTCTAAAAACCATCAGGAGAAACATCAGTGTTTTCTTTCCGCCAACAACTATCTTACACAAGAGAACCAACAGCCATTTTCACTGGTCAGATATTTAAATGAAAATAAGATGCAATCCTATGAATGGATAAGTAAATTGTGGTCCAAGAGGAGGGTAGGGAGAGGGACAAAATGAGAGTGGGAAAGTCTTTGTCACCCTGACAAGATACGTATGTGTGCAAAATCCTCAACTTCATTGTAAAAAAAAAAAAGAATAAAATTCAGCAGTCTTCCGGGGG
>PVKB01007492.1:0-33746 GCA_004027205.1 Ctenodactylus gundi | reverse complement strand
ATATATATGTAGCCTATATATATATATATGTAGCCTATATATATATATATATATATATATATATATATATATATATATATATATATATGCTAAGAAGAGCTGTTCTAAGGTATCCTGTAGATAGGCCCTACATTTCTAGAACAATGACTGAAGAAAAGTGGAAGCTCTCTGCTTGAAGACTGAATGCTTATTCCGACTGGTTCTAAATCAAAGGGGTTACTGGAGGGCTTCGTCTGAACTGAGGTAGAAGTGATGGCATGTCAGGGCAGGACCCTAATATACTCACAGTTTTCCAAACTGTTGTGACCCCTGGTGACACAAGTGACATCCATCTGGCAGCTGGAATTCTTGTAGCTTACTGAGTTTGTTAGTAAGTGTATGAAAATTACTTTATCAGATACTCTGTTGATAATCTTTGAAATAATCTTGCATTATTAAAAAACAAATTGAATTGCTGAAGAATTGTCCACATCAGGACAGCTCAAAATACAACAACAAAAGTATAATTCCAAATTGCTAAGTTATTTTTTTCCCCTGTGGTGATTGTTGTGCTTTGTTTTTATTGTTTTGCTTTTAATCTGGTGAAGAAAGAATTCACTGTTCCGGAATTCTGGAGAAGAGACAGTTATTGCCAGTGGCAGTACAGAAGTAAAGATAATTTCAGACAACAGCAGGCTCCCTTGCGCATTCTTTTCCATTTCATTAATAACATGGTCCATAAAGAGACATGCTTTGTGAAGCTGAAAGTAGAAATAGGAATTCTTCAGAAAGAGCAGACATCTGTGCACACGATTAACATTTTTTAGATAAACCATTCTCTTTTTTCACTGGCTTTTTATTGAGATGCTGATGGAAGATGAGGCAAAGATTAGCAACCTTACCCATTAGCCAGGCTGCTTTTAATCACAGCCTACTGTATGTTTTTTAATACCTTCTATTGTAAAGATTACATTTTCTACAGGTCGGTAAACTGTATTGAGAATGTTATAGCTGACAGGAGTCTGCTAGATATCAGACTCATGGTCCAATTTCCTCCCCCACATCATACTTGACTCTTCACAGTTCAGCTAATGAGTACGTGTTACGTGGTTTAGACTTTGAGAATAAATGTGAATGGATTCTTTAGTTTTCCAGTTTTGCCATTTGTTACTATTACCACTGTTAACCGCTGTGATTTAAATGCAAATTTTCTTTCTGAGCTCTTTTCACTCCATACAATGTTTCTACCCTAGGATCACAGGGATGCTTTTAGAGTGCAAGTTGACTCATGGAGTAGCGATATTTTGGTAGAAGAGGTAGAGCACTGCTGTATTCTATACCCTTCCGTGTAGCAGCCAACGCCACTGAAAATAAAAGCCTGCAGCCTGCAGCCTGCAGCCCCTGTGTGGCCAGGCCTCTAGACATCTGGCCGGCTGCTTGGTCTTCCCTCTACCACTCAGCCCCTTTTTGGTTCCTAATGGCCCTGAAACCTTGCAGCTGTGTCTATATTGCAGCTCCACTCAGACCCGAGTGACGGTAGACTCCTCCCAGCTCTTCCTGAAATACTCTCCTGCCAGCTTCCTGGTCCTGTCGCAGTCTTCGGGCTTTTGCCTAAGTTCTAGCATTCTTTCTCTTCATCCATTTCTCTAATATGAGCGTGGGAGGACTAAAAAGGAGCGGGACAAGAAATTGTAATGTTGACGTACTGTATATGTGCTCAAAAGACTCAAACTCAATGTAACCTGTGTGTATCACACACACGTGCACACACACACACACACACACACACACACACACACAGATATATAAATAGAGGTAGATAAGTACTAGCTTCCCATGACAAGCATTGGGAATTTGACTCCATCTCAGTGCTCTAGAAATCTTGACTAAATAACCTACGTAGGATACATTTATTTAACTGCCTAATTATATCTCTTCACTAGAAATCCCTTGAGTACAGGGGTGTGTACCTATCATGTTCCTTTCTGAGTTTCTAATTTTTAATGTTAAAACACAAAGGAAGTCTCAGTAAGTAGGAAGCAGGTGGGAAACAAGACACAACCTGTTTCTCCCTGCACAACCATTTTAAGTAAGTGTATGGGTTACAGGGATGGGTAAATAGAAAGACAAGTACTCTGACTCTAACTTCTCTGTTTTAGTAGGAAAAGGCATTATATTACAACCCCCACGACTACCATTATCTTTCTCATTTGACTCCATTATTTATTTATGCTTTAGGTTTCTCATATTAGGGAAACTGTGTGACATTCAACCCTCTGAGTTTGAGTCACTTCAGTGGGCATAATGGTCTCTAGTTGTGTCCATTTACCTACAAATGAATCAAATCTGTCTGTCTTTATGGCAGAGTAATACTCCATTGTGTACATATCTCACATTTTTTGTATCTATTGATCTGTTGATGGATATTTTGGTATCTTCCACAATTTAGTTATTATTAGTTGTGCTGTTATGAACAGGAGTAGACATGTACCTCTATGATATTGTTCTTTAAACTCTATTGAAAAGTACTCTTTTGAGAAAGTATTGCTAGGCCAAAAGGAATATCTATTTTTGTTTTGTTGAGGAATCTCCATAGAGCTTTCCACAGTGGGTGTACCAGTTTATAGTCTCCCCAGGAATCTCACTTACCAGCATCTATTGATTTTTGAGTTCTTGTTAGAAACCATTCTCACTAGGTGTAGATGATATTTTTGCTTTGTTTTGATTGGTGTTTCTGTAATGCCTAAAGATGTTGACCTTTTTTTTCACATATTTGCTGGGCAGTTGTACTTGTGCAAACTCTCTATTCATGTCAATTACCTGTTTTTAAATTGAGGGTTTTTTTATTTTATTGATCAAAGTAACAGAATGTTTTATTCACCAAAATTAATAAATACAAACAGAAATGACATGATTTAAAGTAAAAGACAAGCTGACCAAACTGTAATCCAAGCCTTAGCAATTTAGCAAGACTTGATCTGAAATAAACCATAACACCAAAGAAAGTGTGGGACATGCAGCTCAGAGTGGAGACCCTGTATTCAATCTCCAATGCCAAGTGTCTCAAAAAATAGAATAAAATGTGCATGTCAACATTTACAGATAGCTTTGAATGCCAGAGCACTGTTTGCATCCCATGTAGAGCCAGGAGTGCCGCTTTAAACTTTGGGGTCACAGAGTGTCCTGTCACAAGTCTTCTCTTTCAAAATATCAGTAAAAACAAGATTGAGAAGTATTGCTATAAAAAACATCTTTAAGAAACCATGTTTCAAGTGTCTTAATTCTATGGCTTTTAAATGGACATTTTTCTTCCCTTTTAATAATTTTGAATATTCAGAGCAATAGGGTAAAACATATTGAAATCACTAGGTAAAGCTATATTGTGTCTTAAAGCAAATATTTCTTAAAATAGTGAGAAAAATCAATAATCTACTCTTTTCTTTGCCTACAATTCCTATCTCAATCTTAGTAGGGTTCAGAAAGTCACTATAGAAAGACAAGAAAAGAACACAGGAGCGTATTTCCTATAATATGATGCTGAAAATGCTTCCATATTCGTAAACATACCTGAGTTTAATAGAGTATAGGCAATCATTTGAATCAAGTTAACACATTCTGTCAATTCACTGAGCTGTCTGCTAATGATAGGTAAAGTCTCAAAGACTTTAGGATCTAAGAATTAAAGATGAAATCATATAAAAGATTATACTTTTAAGAATTCACAGTGAGTTGTACAGATTAAAGATTTATATAGAAAACAAAATATTTAGATATTTTGTTATTTTATTGGGCCTTTCGTATATGGTCTCTAATTTCCTTAATAGATAAAAATATAATAATATCACTATTATTTCATACTCTATTAATTACTTCTTTGAGCAGAAGAAATGTAAACACACATTTACACAAAATGTACACAAAAAACCTAAAAATATATTGAGTATCACATGCTAAAAATCAGCCACAAAACAAAAAAGGTTGTATAACTTCAAGTTCACTGTGTAGCATTTGATCACATAGGCTTCTGTACTCAAAATGTAATCAAATGATTTTTCTTTGACTCAAGCCAGAAAATAAAATGAAAAAATATGTATAGTTTTATTTTGCCCCATATTACTTACAGACATTAACCTATAGATAGTAAACAAAAGAGTCATAGTAAATTCAAATATATTAATTCATCTAAACACATGGTCAGTCTTACATTCAAAGTTGTTCTGATGGTCTATTGTTGTGAAACAATATACTTTAAAATGTAATGACTTAAAATATTATCTATTTGTTGATACTGAGGGCCAGGACCTCAAGGAAGGCTCAGCATGACATTTCTGTCCCACTGGAAGTCACCTGCATTTTGGGGGTCTAGAAAATCAAAAATGGCTTTGGTGGGATGTCTGGCACTTTGCTGAGGATAATGAGAAGGCTGAGTAAACTTCCCCCGTGTCTCTCTCCATGTTTCCTCTTTGGCATGTCTGAGTGATTAACAAAGTAGGCAGACTTCACCATAGCACCTCAGAACAAGCAAAAACCAAACTGGGAGACAGAAGAACAGAGTAGGCCTTGACCAAGGAAAGTCACACTTCTGGCACATGTTCTTGCTCCAAAACATCACAGTGCCAGCCTGAATTTGAAGTCAGCAAAAAGAGGCCCCACATTACACTCTAAGGAATATCAAAGACTTGTGACTACGATTAATCCTCTGTGGAATAGCAGCTCATGGTTATCCCCTTGAGTGTAATAATGTATGGATCCTAACTAGAAATAGAGAAGAGATTGATTGACTCTTTGTATGTTCTCTGTATCTATTGCTTGTTTGTTTATTTATTTATCTCATATGGTTTGCCAAGGTTTATTCATTCACATCACATTTTATCCATGTTTTAAACACATTCCAAGCTGTCTTTAAACAGGATGGGATTCAAGTGTATATCATGTGGTCTATTTTGGAGAGCCATTTTATATTGTGTTCAGTGTTTATCTCTGACACAAAATTGGTAGCATATTTCTACTTGAGGCAGGATTTGGAGCGGTTGTTTAAAGCCACCTTTAAAAAAAGTACTGCTTAAGCAAAACAAATGCATGTCCATATATGTGCATTCACAATTGTGCTCATGCATATACATGGTCATTCATATGTATATATATATATATATATATATATATACGAAAATAAACGTATATAAACATGCACACACAAATATGAACAACGGATTAATCCATTAATGATCAGTTCTGACAGTGATGTTTTATTGCTTTATAGTCATATATAGCACCAAACACTACATAGAAACATTAAAAGCACCCATGGAAAGCACGTTCCTGATATGATTAGAAATCTGACTGTTTGATCCGTGGTAGCATTTTCTATCTTTGCGGCATTTGATTCACAGCTTCAAATAGGCTTTGAAAACTATAATAGAACATCTTTAATTAAATCCCCCAAACTCACATTCATGGATAAATAATAATCCATCAGCTATTGTATTGTGTTACAGTACCCCACAGAACTTGACAGTCTTAATCAGTTTAGCCATTTATCCCTCCATTTGTGCTTTATTTCAGTCAAGCCATTTGGTTGAGTTTATCTAAATTGCTGTATCTGTTTTCTTATCACACGTGCAAAGCTGTAGCATGGAAACTAATTTCAGGTGCAAAATAGACTATCTCAGAGGCCCAGGCATCAGTAGTACTGTCGCATTAGAATGAAAAGTTACCTGTCAGAAACGGATATTTGTCTCGGTAATGAGCTGAGGCTGACGGAGCCCTGGCTGTGATAAAATTAGAGGTAGCGTCAGAGAATCTGGACTCCGTAGATTCCTGTGTTGAAACTCTAGATGTGAGCACGTTCAATAAAACATGTTTTGAAATACATTCCACTACTTATTTTGACTAATTGGTAAGAAGAGTACCAGACAAAATAAAACACCCTGATGTTACTAAAACACTATGGTATGTATGAAATTGTTTCAGCACAAGCAATTTTGTCACAACAATAACCCTTTAAATGACAGCAGAATGATGTCATTGTAAGGCATGCTGTCACTTTGATTGGAAACCTGTCAGACTAGGACTCCCCCTACATTCTCTCTCTCTCTCTCTCTCTCTCTCTCTCTCCAATCTCCTTTCTCTCTCTTACACTCTCTGTGTATACATGGTCCAAGTGTAAATTCATGCTAAATGCACTCATCTTGGAAAAGTAACACCTTCCCACAATTCAATGTGAATTCTAAATTGTACAAAAGTGATGGTGATGTAGATTCACATTTCAATATAAAATATTCATAATATTCTACATATGTCACCATGGAGAGAGCATCATACTTCTTCCAGAAATTAATGCCTCATTATAAACAACAGGGAGTAGATCATTTCCTCCTTGGCCATCTTCTCTCCGCCACGGGCTCCACCTTCCGAGCCCTGCACTCTAAGCTCCGGCTGCATTCAAGTACTCAAATATGCTCTTCTTTAATCCTTCATCGTGCCAGCTGATCTGACTTTGTCTGAGAGGGCGAAGGAGTAAACGTCTCTACAGAATAAACGGCATGGTGAAAACCTCCCTTAAACTGGCAGAAGGTCTGGATAGAGTGTCCAACAATGCTTCATGTGTAGGAGCTACCCAGTAATTATCTTTTCTTCTTTTTAAATTTTATTATTCTTCCTTTTTTATTCTGGTAAAAATTTACATGACATAAAATTTAATGGTTTTTTGGTAAATACATGAATTCCAAATTATGTAATACATTAGAATCATGGGATTTGGGGAATTGGTGAGTGTCTGTGTCCAGCCCTCCACCCATTTTTCAGAGGTCCACTCATTGTCTCACCATTGCCTCACTTTTCACCCTGACATTCACGTTGGGGTCTTTTTATGTTATTATTTTGTGCATTTCATGAGAGGGACACCTATCTATAGTCTTTAGTGCTTGGCCCATTTTACTGAGCATTATTGGCTCTAGGTGGCCACATTTTTGTTCAAACACTTCACATCTTTCTTTCTTTGTGTCTGCGTGGTATTCCATTGTGTATAGGGTATCCAGTAATTGTAACAAACAATAGTTATGGTGACTTTTTATGATAATTTTTAAATTGGCTGCATAGATGTAGTCCATATGTAAAAGGCTCATGTCTAGAGGGTTTATGTTGATTCTGTCACACATACATTTTGGGTGTTTTAGTGTGTGCATATGTGTTCCTGTAATTTCCCAGTTTGCATTTGGTTGTATTTGGGTTGTATTTCATGAGCTCATCATAAGCCAAAATTCCTCTACAGAAAATGTTTGTTGGTCCTGGGTGGAAAAATGCATTGTTTCTTCCATTTTCTAAATATCTCCAGTTGCCCCCTAACTGCCTAGACCTGGTTAATTAACTCTGTAAAAGCCACCACAGCCCCAGTGTCAGGCCAGTAGCCCCAGGCTTGCACCTGGGTGCCTTTTGATACCGGCTCCCAGCGGTCATCTGGCTGCCATCCAATCTTCACCTAACTGCCTGACTCATAACTATAGGACATTATCTTTCAGTCAGAGAATTTCTATTATATTTTCATTTTTTTCTGGATCTATATTTTTACACTTTCACATGTCTTCCAATTATCATTCTTGTTTCAGCTTAATTTTCCTTAAGAAAGTGTAATTTTCACACAGCCTTCTGTCTTTGACTTCCATAGAAAGTGATTTAGAGGGCACAGTAATGCCTAGTCAACATCACTTCAGGGATTCATATATTACTCAGCTATGTGGAGTCCTGTCTGCAACTAACAGCATCTGTAGCTGTAGGGAGTCACTCTATTGACATGCACACTTTTCCCAAAGTCAGAAGAACCACATACAATGACAGCTTCAAGTGAAGGTCTGAAGCGCGAGCGCTTTGGATAGTGCACGAGGCCGGCAGAGCATCTTAGCTCTGGGGGTCCCTTTATGTTTGAATGCAAAGGCACGCCTGCAGGTGAGCTTGAATTTGATCCTGGCCCATCCACAATGTCTTCCTTCCCTTCAGTAGGTGCTGATCCTAGAACAGTTCTTAAGAGGGGGCCTAGATCAGTATGATAGTGCACAGAAGTAGTTATGGTTGCCTTAGCAGCTGAGTCAGGAGGATTATGAGTTCAAGTCCATCCCCAGAAATGCAGTAATTCAATGAGATCCGGTCTAAAAATGTTAAATGGCCTAGGAAATGTCGCTCAGTTTGAAGAACTTCCACACCACAAAAAAAGAAAAAATGAACAAGAGAGAGAGAAGAGGCAGAGAGGAGAGAAAGAGAAGAGAAAGAGAGAGAGAGAGAGAGAGAGAGAGAGAGATTAGCAGGGCATGGTGATGCATGTTTGTGATCTCAGCACACAGGAGGCTGAGACAGAAGGATTACCATGATTTCAAGTTCAAGGGCAATCTGGGCTACATAGTAAATCCAAGATCAGGCTGGATGGACTACAGAGTGACACTCTTCCTCAAAAAAAAAAAAAAAAATCATTTTATTTTGCCTTTGCCATATTTTGGAGATTAAAACACAATATTGTAATCATAAATTTATCTCTACTTCACAAAAGAAGATAATCTTTAGGAAAACTAACACCTAATAGAAACTCAGTAAATACTGAACGAATTAATGGTTGGATTAATTAAAAATTCATCCTTTGAAGACAGATTATGAGATAATATTGCCTTATAAAAGAATTTTCTATCTAAATTAGTGTTATACTTATTATTCTTCAGTCACTTTTTAAAAATCTACCTCCCATTGTCTAATTGATTACAATTATCAGCTTTGGATCATAAGCGTTATCTTAGACAAAAGTATAAAATATTGACCTTTATTTTTTTCTTTTGCTAGTCCAACTGACCCTTTGCATATCCTCTGAATTATGAGCCACGGAATTTTTACTTACTATGCAATTCAATTCTCCCATTTTATTTTCCATTTACCTGTTCAATAATTTATTATATAGAAATAAGCCTGAATCATACAGTTGAAAACAAATCCAAAACATAGCAAAGAAGTGAATAGACCAACATGAATATTAAGCAAAAATGATCCCAATATAAAATTTCTTGTGTGCACAGAAATTTGATAAAAACCCCAACTATGTATTTGTAAGTTAAGCTGAAGTTGGTAATGTGAGAGCAACTTGAGTAATGACATTACTTTTGCCTTTCGTGGGGTCAGACTGATGATTCTGAACTTTTAAGTATTTCCATTCTGCTGAGATTTCAGTTAGATTAAATTGCATAAATTCTCTTTCCTAGACCACAGGGTAAGACAGCCCTTTACTAGAGAGTGTTTGGAGCATGGACTTCTACTTGTGATACCTTCAGTATGTTATGATTGTTACAACCGACAGACTCCATTCCGGTATCTGGGTTTGGATACTTTTCTGCCACTTATTAACTGTATGACTTCGAGAAGATTATTTAATCTTTCTTGGATTTTGTTTTGTCATCTACAAAAAGAGATAATTATTGTACAGATTTCCTAGATCTATTGAAATGATGAAGCGAGCCTAGATACTTTGGGCTGCCAAAGTACAAGATTAACCAGTTCATATGAGACAGGGTCTTGCCCGGTACCTCAGACTGGTCCAGAACTCACTGTAGCCCAGGCTAGACTAGAAATCATGGCAGTCCTCTCCTCTTACTTCAACCTCCCAAGTGCTGAGATTATGGTGTGTGCCACCATGCCTAGCTATTCTGTGTGAGGGTACTGAAACGGGGCCTAGAACTTTCTACTCAAGTGTTCTAATCACTGGGCTATGCTCCTTGCCCATGAATAACTTTAATAACTGCAAAACTGCAGAGAATGTTAAGACTATGATGATGAAAATTTACAAGTTAGAACATTATTTCTGTAAATATACTATGATAGCTAAATAAAATGGTTTAGATTCCTTAGTGATGCTATATTTGTCTCTTGACAGTAATTCAGGTTCCAAACATAATTCTTGAATAAACCAGTTTTTAAGGAATTGTTCAATAAATAGTAGTGCTTAGCGATAGGTACTGCTTACAGGTTAAATTGCCTTTTTCAAGATTAGTGTATTGTGATTCTAATTCCAGGTGCCTCATGTTATGATCTTATTTTGAGATAAAATTTAAAAATTAAGTAAAAATGACTGAGGCAGCTCTATATCAATGTAAGCCATAGCCTTAATAAAGAGGAAGGTAGACACAAACACATGCATATAAAAGAAAATACCACAATTAAAGACAGTCACCATATTATCCCAGGCTGCAAGAGATGTCACAGTCTATTTTTATTAAAAATAAGAGTCAGAAGTTGCTGAATAATTTACATTTTAACAGAAGTTCAGCAGTGTAAGAGCAGTATGATAGTGTAATTCTTAAGATGAAAGAAAACTCAAATGAAATGACTAAAACAGGAAATTCTTCCAGATTATGAAGAATATAGATATGAAAATTTTATTCATTTTTGCTTTAAAAATCTCAAGTCTCTTATGCTGTTACGTGGAAGAACTCTGACACATCTCACAAGTCCTTAAAAAATGACTGTTATTAACAACATCTAGCCAATAATGTATGGTGACATTGCCATCCAAAATTGTAAATTTCAATCAGCTTAACTTGTGGATCATGCCAGTAAAGTAATTATACACTTTGGAAAGATTCTCAAGAAGAGGTTTTAAAATAACGATGTAGAATTTCAAGGATCAATCTTTGGTTAATTGACAAAGTCTGTTAAGTACAACTCTTTCCCTGTTATTTCAGGGGTCATTTCCACTTTTTTTAATGCCTTTGTACCCCCTGCCAAATAAAGTCAGAGTGTGCAGGGCTAGAGGAATGGCTCAGCGGTTAAAGCGCTTGCCTAGCAAGTGCTATGTCATGTGCTAAGTACCTGAGTTCGAGTCCCCAGCACCACATAAGCTGGGCGTGGTGGCACATACCTGTAATCCCAGCACTTAGGAGACTGAGGCAGGAAGATTGCCATGAGTCCAAGGACTGCCTGGGCTCTATAGTGAGCTCAGGATCATCCTGGGCTACAGAGCAAGACCCTGTCCCCCACCACCCCCCCAAAAAAAAGTCCGAGTGTACAGAAAATATCGTGTGCCAATAGGTTGCATCACCTAAGTAAATTCCAGTCATTTACATTACCTTACAGGGGTGAAATAATGGACACTCAGAAGGATAAGCCGCTTGCCTGTCGTTCTGTTTTGGTATCATCTCATGGCTCAGGTGCCACAGGTGCACGTTTCCTGCCTCGGTGCCCTTGTGCAGTGCACGGGCAACAACAGACGGGTTCACCAGCCCCACCTCTATAAGAACTAGTACGGAAAATTCTCCTGCACAGATTCGCTTGGCTGAAAATATATGCATACGGGCTGTGGAAAATTAATGACTCTGCTAAATATTTAAGTGTTCTTAAAATATTCCAACTTTTTTTTCCTTCATGTAGAGATTTTTTTAAATGCTGAAAATCAGTGTTTTGAATGAGGAAACAATATATGGATAGGCCTTCTTGTAAGGACTTTTCACTATTAACCTTTTATATAACAAATTATTTTAAAAATTAGAACAAAAGGAAACAAAATGAAATAGTTTTACAGTGCTTCTAAAAATGTCATGTAGAGATCAAGGTTAAAATTAGGAAGGGTTTAATTTTCTTTTTTTTTTTTAACTGAGTCTTGCTTTGTAGCCCAGGCTAAACTCATTATGGAGCACAAGCTAGTGTTGGACTCGAAGCAATCCTCCTGCCTCAGCCTCCCTCAAGTGTTGGGATTACAGGCAATCATCTCCACTCCCAGCTTATGTGGTGCTGGCAAATCAAACCCAGGGCCTCATAGTTGCAAGCCAAGCACTGTAATCACTGTGCCATTTCTCCAGCACCTGGGATAGCTTAATTCTTAATAATAAGTCAATATCCAACTGGAATTATATATAAACTGTTATTACAGAGCTTGATATATCTAGTGTTTTGAAATTTTCCCTTTACAAAAAAGAATCTCTGCATGAGCATATATGCAGGTGATTTACTTAGGGACTGAGGAAATGGAAAGTAGGGAATTGGCAAGAGTGAAATCAGGATATTTGGACATCCTGCCAGGGAAAACAAGACCTTATCAGACTGAGAATTTTGCAGTTGAAATGTGGGCTGGGGGTGTGGCTCAGCAGGTAGAATGCTTGCCTAGCAAGAGCAAGACCCTGGGTTCCAGTCCCCAGCACCATATAAACCAGGGGTGGTGGCGTATGCCTATACTTCCAGCACTCATTCAGGAGGCTGAGGCAAGATGATTTCTGTGTCTTTCAGCCTAAACTGGGGATTATATACTGAGTTCAGAATGGGTTTGGACTAAAAAGTGAGAAATTGTCTAAAAAAAGAAAAGTGAAATACACCTCAGCATACACAGGTCATGCTTGGAGTGTCCATTGCTAACACTCACTTGTAGAGTGTGTGCGGTTAATAGCTGGAAGCCTCGAGGCTGCTGCCATGGTACCTGCAATAGGAAGTTAATTTTGCAAAAATGGAGTAAAAGTTGTGCTGATCACATGGAAAATCAGAGTAAAGAAGTTTTGAACACATACAAAGTAACTTCTTTGGCATAAGCATCAATTATTCTTGCATCTGATGTTTCTTCTTTTACTTTCTAACCATAATATTCAATCTTGCTGTGGTAAAAATTAAAAACCAATGAAATGATAAGTTAATTACATCAGAGGTGAGGTGTGACTGGGATTTGGAGAGGCAGTTCCCAGTCTCATATGATTTCAGTGGCCAAGCCGAGAACATAAATACAGTAAGCAGGGAGCAAAGGCAGCTGGGAGTTTGGGGAACTGTGACAAGTCCAATGCATATGCCCTTTCTTGGGAGATTGTGTCCTTCCTAGCTGTCAGCCATCTTTTCCAGGAAATTATGTGACCCTTGGTTGTCACGTCATTACATTTTGAAAAAAGGTTTAAATGTGAATTTCATATGAAAGTTTGCCATGTAAAAATAAATAGGAAAGAAAAATTAGTTTTCAAGCTTGTAACTATACATAAATTATTAATGTTACACCGTAAGTTTAACAAAACATTCCGTAATATAGATATCGGAAACTGAATGTTATTATTAAAATACAGTTACCTAAGTATACTCATATGTATCCCCAATTATTCCAAGACCCTCATAAATGCTTATTGATTGGAAAGTAATTGTAAAAAACACCCTAAAATTTAGTGAATATAGCTCATACACTGACCAAAGGTGATAACTATAATGAAATAAGCCCTTAGCTATGAAAATCTGCTCAAATATGAATAAATAAATGTCTACATATTATCATATTTTAGGAGACATAAAATAATTTAGGTCCTAGACTTAAGTCTTTAGCCTGTGAATTTTTACTATCCTAAAATTTAAGCTAAATATATTTAAATATTTAAAAATGTATATTTAAATATACATCTCTATGTATCAGCGTTTTGAGTCTTTTAAACTAGGAGTGCCTTTATCTAGGTGAATGATTGCAGTTTTTCTTAGTTTAACTGACCAAATCAAAAAAGGACAACGAAGTATTTTTTTTAGCTTATTAGAAAAAGGGGTTAAAACACTTTGCTCAATAAGATAGTTGAAGATATCACAAGTTGCCTTCCATTATATTGGCACTAAAATTTCAAGGAAAATTGTTAGATGGATAATTTGATATTATAGCCTCCCGTGCACCAGCTTTTGTAGTACGATTAAAATGACATAGTTTTCTTTGCCTAAAAGAAATTTCAGAGATAAAAAGAAAGTTTTCTTAATTTTATTGTGAATCTGAAGGTTTGGGAGAGCTCTTCAAAGTATAAAACATGAAGTACCTTCAGTTGTTATAAATGTCCCGTTAATTTTAATGAGTGACCCGGTGGAAACATGACAGACATACTGATTGGTTACTGTTGCAGTCTTCATAGTATAAGCCCATCTCTAAGGATAAAGTGTGCATCTGCTTTGAAATTCCCTCTTTCTGCATTTTTACCACTTTCTTTGATTACCTTCCCTATCCTCTGTGCTCCCTTTCCATTACAAGCATTCACATGTACAAGCCTGCGCTTGGCAGGTGCACATGTTCTATTCCTCATATTCTACTCTACTGACCGTTTCAGTGACCTTCAGATCTGAGTAGGTATTCACTGAGTGTTTAAAATCAAAGTCTGGCCTGCAACTCTGGGAATTATAATGATTCCCTGGTCCTGCTACAGCTCTGCCTTTTCTCTTCAATGTTGGCTATAATCCTTTCTTTGTTATGCCACAGAAACATAAGGAATCAAATTGAATTGATTCTCTGAATTGCTTGAAGGCTTATTTTCTTAGGTATTACAGTGCCTTCATCTTTCATTAAGGGACACTTTAGAAATTTCGTACATATTACTGAGCATTGTAAAATCTTAACTATGATAGCTAATTTCTATTTGAACAAAGCACTTTTCCCTAGGCAGGGGTATGGGTCTGCACTGTTGGGCGTATTTTTCAGTGTTATTCAAAAGAACAAAAGATCCTCAGAGAAAGCTGCAGAGCAAATTATAAAAGCTCTTCAGTATATCACGAAATTATGCTATTTCTTGTTGGATCAATATTGCCCTTTTTTAAACCTAAGTATTTGGCTGAAGATAACTGTCTCACGCTATCTAGAGAACCATTTTTAAGACATCATAGGCTTCTCTTTTGGCTTCTTTGGCTCACCATGCTAGTTAGGCATAGGAATTATGCTGTAACCTTAAAGGAAAAGTGTCCAACTCTTGGGCGAATCAAAACTGTATAAATTAGAAAGCAGCCTGCCTTGTAAATAGTAAGTCATGTCTGCCTTTGAATGCTTATTTCTCATAAACTTGGAGTGCTAGATCTTCTCTTTGACTTAAAATCAGTTTTGCAAATGCACGCACACCCCTTATACAATACCACCCAAAATTTCATGGTCTTATAAAACCGCTTCTCTGTTTTTCACGTTTCTGGAAGTTAGGGACTAGGCCAAGGCTCAATGCACTCAATGCGCCTCTCCTCGTGAGGTCTCATGTACACTATCATGAATGCAATCCAGCCTAAGCTCCTGTGCTTTGTAGCTTACTTCCAAATGTGAATAAAGCATCGTCAGGCTTAAACTCAGGAATCATAAAAAGAAACGTCCACTATATCCCACTGGTCAAAAGCAAGTAACAGACCCAGGCCAGATTCAATTAGAAGAGAAAAAGTATCTACCTCTCTATAGGTAGAGTAACACACACACACACACACACACACACACACACACACTTGCACACAACACATACACATATTAAAAAATTGGTAATCTCTCTTGCAGGTAGTTCTCTGAGATGATTGGAAAACAGGCATACAGACAGATGAATATAGATAATCTATAGATAGATAAAGGAGATCATAAATATTTAATTTTGCTATCTTATAGAAATGTTCTACATTGACATTGTTTCTATTGACTTTGCTAATTTGTTATTTAATTTAAATATTTTAGATTATTTAGATGATATAGACAATTATGTCATTTCATATGCTGTCAAGGTTCGATGAGCTGACAATTTGTCATTCTTAGCCTTACATTATTTTTTTCTTCATTGCATTGCCAGTACCTAGCAAAGCTTTCTGCCCTTGTAATTAGTGGTTCCCCTAAGTTTTCAAAAGTCTGGAACATTTCATAAGCAATGACATTGTCTTCCCCTTCTGCATCATACTACTCCCATAAAACTTTTACCTTCTGACAGTGCAGGTTGAGTCAACTTCTTTGAAATGTTCTTGCCACCAACGCTCAGCCCCTCAAGAGATATGCTTTGACATGAAGATTCTAAGCGTATCCTCTGGATCTGCATGTGTGCAGGAAGAAAAAATCAAAGAAGCAGAAGGAAGAAAAATATAATTAAGTGGTATCGAAAAAGGCCTCTCCCAAATTCATAAGATCCCAATCAATATATTTTGGGTATAGTTATAGTTTACATTATCAATATGCTTCCAATTCTGTCTAGTATGCTCTTCAAATTATGTATTATGCTCTTAAATCTTGCTAATTTTATATTTTATAACTTTAATTATTTTGTATATTCTGCTTCTGTGATGAAATTATCCTGTCATCTTGAACATATTACTCAAATTTTATTTAAACGCATTAAATTGCATTTCCGAGTTTTTCAATGTATAGATCAACCTCACAACTCATTTTGTTATATTTTATTGTCATAGTGTTTAATACTAAATGTGTCTCTCAACTCCAACAGCCATAGCAATATATCATATATTATGTGGCCGAAAGAGTAAGAATTCGTTTGTCATAGTTCTGTAGGCTGGGAATTCCATGGTGGATCCTTGGGTGATCTGGTGATCTCTTTCTCTGCCTCGCAGAAAACTGCTTTCTTGCTACGTTTACACACAACAAAAGAGAAATTTCTCTTCTCTTATGCTCTTCTAATAGAAATACGACTCCTATATAAATCTAATGGCCCCCAAAGACTCCACTCCCAAATCTTATCGCAACTTAGATTACAGTTTCAATTTTAGGAATACACATGTATTTATTCAATAACCCCAAATGTTATAAGAAATGCCACATAAGCAGCTGGGAAGATTTGCTCTCTCTCTCTCTTTTAGCAAGTGGCTATGTTAAGAACAGATCACCTCCATACAAATAAGGATTTCACGGTGATGCTTGGGGTTCAGAGTTCATTTCCACATACCTCTGATTTCCCCACACCTTGGAGTGTGCACCAAGAGGATATCCAACTAAACACTTCATATATTTATGATGACCTCTCTTTCTTAATGGGTTCCCGAGTGCAATTTTTGTTTCTCTATAATGTCAGGATACCAGAAGCTCAACTCAGCTTTTTAGCTGCTGATTTGTGTGATTTCCCAGACTTTCGTGTGTAAATTTTAAGACCAGCTTAATGTTGAATAGAAAAACTCCCTTAGAGTGCTCGACTAACTGCTCTGTTCTTCTCTTTAGAATGGCAGCTCATTAACTAACTGTAGCTAGAAAGCTCTGCCAGGTTTTTAGTTGTGATTGCTGCTTGATACCATAGTCTTTAAGAGGTAGCCTCTTAAAAAAAAAAAAAAAAAAACAGAAAATTCATGGTGGGGTGAAGTGATACAGTGTGTGTCTTACCATCAGTGGGCTTCTTTCCAAGAGCTGGGCTCCCAGATCCTAGCAAACTGAAACTTTTAATTGGCTAAGAAGCATGATTGTCTCTCTGTCCTCTCTCTCTGTCCTCTGTCTCTGTCTTTTTCTCATTCTCCTCCATTTCTGTTTGTGTGTGTTTGTGTGTATGTGTGTGAGAGAGAGATTCATATGGACTTTGATCTAGTTCTAAGTAGGAGATTGATCTACTACAAGCTATTGTATCATGGATATAAATTGCAGCTCATACCATTTTCTTGGCCAAATGTTAATGGCTAAGAACCAAGGATCTACAAGTACAGATAACTGGGAATTTAAATATGTGATCTAGGACAAGCCACTCACTCTCTCTGTGCTTCAGCTTCGTCTATTAAATAGAAATAATAATTGTACTTATGTCAGAGATTTTATGTATAGTGACAAAGAAAACCATGTGCTCAAAATTCTTTGAAATGTTTCAATCAATGTTTCAAACTGTGATTTTTGGGTGGTCAGTGTCAATGCCTAGGAGCTACAGTATTAAGGGAACCTTTTAATAAGTATAAGTGATTTCATTTCTCACGTGTTGTCTTTATTTAGTATCATTTTCACCTCCAGCCAGTTTAATGTTCACTATAAAATGATGTGACAAAACCCGAGTGAAAGAGAACATTAAGTCCCAAGTGTCCCATTGCTGAGCGGAGATGTGGAGTGTATTTCTGAGCTCAGATTATCTTTATTCCAAAACAAAGTGTGAGAAAACACTGTGTGGCATTTGAAATTGGTAGTACCACAGGTGAGGTACAAAATGACATTTCATGCAATTCGTGCCTTAACAACTCATGTTCAGATATATTTAGAGTTTGCCCAGTTTAAGAGAATTTCTTTTGATCCCTAAGAGCAGAGGAGAGTGAAATAATTCAGAATTGTGTATTTAATGTGTGGTTAATATTATAACTTTTTTGTGATGCTTATAGGTGATCTGTTTATATCCTACACAAATCTTATTTTAAAAAGTAAATTTTGGCAAATACCCATTCTGTAAGGACGATTATTGAGAACTAAAGGGTCTCTAATATAAAGTACAACTTATTATTGGTTGATGACAATATACAAAGACAGGACCACTGTGAATGGCCGTGGAAGTTTTGCACAGCAAACAACAGCATTGTCAACTGTGAATACTGTAAATTGAATGTTTACTGAATTGTACTGCCTGTTAGATATTCTAGATTTCTTGTATGTACAAGTAAGTTGTTTGAAGGTGTTCAATTTTTGACCTTGACAAGGACAAATATAACTAAACAACAGATACTTAAAGAATCAAAATAACAAGGAGATATAAAGCTATACCACTGAGGAAGAAATACATCACTGTCATGAACAGATTGAATATTTCACCAAATATACACATGTTAAAGGTCATTATATTCCACATATATGTAAATACATGAGTCAAACCACCACTATTTGTTATACTGATTATTTAAATTTAATGATTTCTGGAAATCCTCTTGTAAGTACTGAGCTATGTCACTGCATTATTACGTCAGACACAAATCCTGTGCATACTGAGGTAAAGGCTTTATTTCCTCAGTATCCTGTCTATAAATATTGTGTAATTTACAAATTTCAGTAATATAATTAATTTTGCCTTGAGCACATTCATGTATATATGTTTGTATAATTATTTGCATAAGTTCTAATAGCTTCATTAGATCCAAAATTACTCACATTTGAAGAGAACTACTCAAAGCTAGGTATTTTGAAATATAATGACACTATTATAGAATTATGGCTATAAAAAACACCAGTAAAATGTGGTAGAACCTAGTGTGGTAAAGAAGAAAGCAAAAAGAAGAAAACAAAATTTAAAGGTCTAATATTGCATTTTCCGTGCTGAAGAAACATGATTTATGTTAAATAAATTTACTAAATATTTTGGTTTATTTCATAAAGCTAATTCCACTAGAACTAAAATGGCTTATGTACCATATCTCCTAAGCACTATCAGTTAATTTGTGTTTATTTTTAGAAGTTGCTCTTTTAATACATAACTAAATTAAGTTATTTACATTTTGGATAAAATTCATGAGAAATGTTCCTGCATTTTATATTTTACATATATATTCAAAATATTTAATATGTGCCTTTATGAACACAAAACTTATCTTAAGAGATTGGTTTAACTTGGTCATAATCAGATTTATTACAATAAAAATTACTTTTGTAATTCAGAAGTAATCACCTTTCCTTATCATTAACACTTAGATAGGATATAAGAAAGTCTTGGTTTTTTTGTGCTACATCATATATAGGGATATTTTAGTACAAATAATATTTTATCATATTTATATTATTGATAAAGCAAAATGGTTTATCCATGACTCATCCTTAAATTGAAATTTGACTTATAAATGCTTAATGAATTTCTAAAGTCTTTGAGAGTTGTGATGTTTTTTCTTAAAATATTCTCTCTAAAATGCTCTTTGTACAGTCTCACCCCAATGGCAGCAAATTGTCATTTCACTACTTATATTAATAGAAGTTTACAGTAAATAATGAAAAGGATTTTATATTTTTATAATACCAAAACCGTGAAAAGAGAAAGAATGAGGTACTGCTTTTGTTGAAGTTTCCAAAAATAAATATTGTTTTTCCTAAAAATTTTCTATTTCCCAGCAGAAAGATAGGCTCTAAGATCTTCATGATTTTATGGGCCTGGTTTTACATTGATTTTATTTCAGAAATAAATGAGATAGAATTACTTTTACGTATCAAGTAACTCAAAATTAGTTATTGAAAATCCATTAAAATAACCCAACAGAATTTCAAATAAAAATGATTAGATAACTAGAAAATATGCTATTCTAAAACCTACCACTTCTGTTATGTTGTTTAAGAATAGCTTTGTCAAATCTGATTTAATTTTAATTATCGGAATATATTAAGTTTCTTTACAATAAGCCTAAGACTTCATTTTCAATGTGCATTTCATTAGGCTTTAGAGAATGATGCAGATATTATTTATATTTATTCATACAAATTATATTTTTTTTCTCTTCTTTTTTGAGACATAGTTTTGCTCTGTCATCCCAGTGGTCCACAAGTCACTATGTAGCTCAGGGTGCCCATGAACTCAAGGTAATCCTTTACCTCAGCCTCCTGAGTTCTGGGATTACAGGCATGAGCCACCATGCCCAGCTATTTTTTTGTGAGGGTAGGGATTTGAACCCTGAGCCTTGCACATGGTAGACAAGTGCTATAAGCACTGAGTTCATCACACTTCTGCCGGTCAAAGAGAGAAATCTTTAGAATTCATAAAGCTGGGCTTATTAACTATACAATAGAATCCTTTGCAGTGTAGTTACATGTTCTCATAATGCTTTTGTGTAAAACATTTTAAAAATTCAAATCCTACTGCTCAGCAACTCCTTATCTAGAAAATACTTTCCTAGTTATTAAAAAAGTCTTAGTATTGAACTCAAGATCCATCATTTAGTCCCAAGTCAAATGGTTTTATTCTGTCACAACTTCTTTCGACATTCCACACAGAACTAGTCATACACTAACCTGTATTTCCACTCGAGTCTGATCCAAATGTTCTTTCGTTACTACCAGCAAATTAAAGATCTGCTCTTACAGTTTTGAGGAACAATGAGTATCTGCAATCTATCTTTGTGGAAGTAATCAGTGAGTTCATGAAACAGCTGCTGAAGTAACAGGATAATGATATTAATAGACCTGATATCAAACAGTGCCATGTACCATTGCATCATAATAATATGTTAGCCACATTGTCTTTTAAACCTCATGACATCTTGGTGAGGTTGGTTGTGCGTTTTACAGATAAAGAAATTGAGATATTTGTGCATTCTGCTTATCAAAGATTGATCTTTAAATATGTGCTCTATTTTAAAGATAATAATTAAAAGTACAAGAGAAGCATGAGCCAATACACAGTTAGGAAGGTGTACTTGTTTTCTGATTTTTACCTCGTCTTCTCCACTTGCTTTCCTCTGGATCACATTTCCTCGAGGAAGCATAAATCGAGCCCTTTAAGTTACCAGCAGCAGAGCTAAATAGGAGATGCAGATAGTCTCCAAAGAGGTCCTAGAATCCATTCAGCAATATATTATTGAGCATTTCCTTTGTGCTAAGCACTATGCCAAGCACCCAGAGGTGCATAGAAAAAGGGAGCTGAGTGATTTTTTCTCTTTCAATATAAAATGCTCTCATAATATGTTTTATTAATATGTATATCTTGGGAGTTCTTTCATTCCGAGAGCTTTGTTTAATCCTGACACAAATTCTGAAGAGCGAGTAAGCCTGACCCTGTTTGTTCTATAGACTGGAATCTTAAAGTGACTAAATCACCTCCTAAGTTCAGATATTAAAATAAGAGGGGATTTAAGGTGTAGCTCAGTGGTTAAATCACTTGCATAGCAAGCACAAGGCCCTGGTTTTGATTTCCCAGCACCATATAAACTATGTGTGGTGGTACACACTTGTAATTCTAGCACTTAGAATGCTGAGGCAGTAAGATTGCTGTGAGTTCCAGGCCAGCCTGAGCACCATAGTGAGTTGAAGACCACCCGATGACAAAGTGAGACCTTGTTTCTGAGGTGTTATAGAATTGGAATTTGTGGATATAAAGGAGGTAGCATATTAAATGCCACTACAAACAGTTGCCACTTCCAGATGGCTTCTTGTGCTTTTATTCATCTGTGTGTGTTTGTGGGTTGTGTGTATTTCTTCACCTTAACTTTCCCTGTAGATTCTTTTGTTTTTTCTCCCTTCTCCAGACTCTAAGTCAAACCAAGTGTGAGGAATAATTTGAAAATATGAACTGGAATTTGCTAGAATCAGAGGCATCATACCTAAATTATGCTACTCAGCAAAGCAATCACGCAGCTGTTCCAACTGTTCTCAGATTTGCAAAGATCCAAAATAAGTATGTTTGCAGTAGAACAGAAACCTCTAAGGTTTTTATTTGAATCTGCTGTTTGTATGTAAAATTGGGATTGATTTTCAAATAATAGAATATTATTGATGTCTATGGAATGAGTCTATATCAATCTGAATTTGCTTTAGCCCAAACTTTAAGATTAAATCTCTAATTTTAGCAAGATTAACATTCCATTTAAATTTCTATCTATGACAGCTTTCTGTAAATGTCATAAAAATAATGAAGTGTCAGCTTCTGTCGCAGTAATTTTATAATTGAAGCAAGTGGAACTTAAACACAGCTGCTTCAGTTACCCTCCAAACAATAGAATAATAACCCTGTTTCTTAAAATATTGAGGATTACATTTGGAAAGGAAAAGGGTATGTTCATATTTTCATTCATGATTTTATTTGACATATAAAAATGGTTAGTAGAAATTCAGATTAATTCACCATTAAAGGGAAAGGATAGGATAGTACTAGGACAGCAGGCAAAACACAAATTTAAAGGATACTGTATTTATAGTGAAAATAAATCTTTTTTAAAGAACATCTAAAATTTGTGAGACAAAAAGTGAAAGAAATGAATATTAGCTAGGCCTGGTGGTGTGAGGCTGTAATCGCAGCTCCTGTGATGCTGAGGCAGGAAGAAAGCAAGTATAAGCCCAGACTGGGCAACTTAATGATTTAGGGGGACCCTGTCTCAAAACCAGCAATAAAATTAGACTGATAATGTGCCTTAGTGTGAAGGCTTTGAGCTTTCATCCTTGAGGAGAAAGAAAAAAAGGAAGAAAGGAAGGAAGGAAGGAAGGAAGGAAGGAAGGAAGGAAGGAAGGAATGTGACCTGAGAGAGCCTTCTGCTCAGCTCCAGTGAAATTTGTAAAGCCATTGGACCCATATGTGTCTGAATTTTTGGGCCTAATGAATGAAAATAATAATACATTAAAGTAGTGGGGGAAAAAAGTAATGGAAGAGAAATATTCCTATAAGAAGCCACACACGTTAAGGTCTTAAAGAGAAGGAAGAGCATGCCATGATGCTGAGTGTTGTGGTAGCACAACCTAGCGCACCAGTGGCCTTAAGGAGGAAACTGGAAACCAGGTACACAAAACAGCCACACAAAGAAATCTGACTGTATCCTGAAAGCAGTAGTATCGACTGAGTGCTATGTTACTGTGCGGTGTTAGCCCTTTGCAAATGTATTTTATTTAATCATCCAAAAATTCCTTATGAGAAATCTGAGGATCGGAGAGGTTAAGAAACTCATTAAGTAGCACAACCATTAAGTAGGACATCTGGGGCTGAAATCCTGCTCTGCATAATTACACTGCACTGAAAATTACCAAACTCAACAGTGACAAGATCAGATTCTCATTTCAGAACAAGTTTTCTACTTCAGGCAGAAGAACTGATCTAAGATAGAGAAGAAATTGGAGACAGAGGATCAGTTGAGAACCAATGCCTTCAGCTTAGACAAGATGGCTAAGGTTATAGGTAAAGTCCAGACAGTGTAATACAGAGCAGGGAAGATAAATCCATCAGACTTGGCAATATTTTTAGGTAAAAGTGATAAAAACAGCAGATTGCATATAATTTTGTTTATTTTAAACATCTTTCTATATGCATCCATGTCTGTAAAACGATACCTTTCCGTTAAAGCAACACTCTATTTTATTTCCATTTGAGTCTTCAATTTTGCTGCTTTCTTCCTTGAAAAGAAATTCTCTTATGCTTCTCCATTATTCTAATCATGGTAATGAAATTCTATTTTTTTCTTTTAAAAGCTTTTCTTAGGATCCCAAATTATTGTTGTATCTCCCACTTCTTTACTTTCTAGACCATATATATATATATATATATATATATATATATATATATATATATATATATATCTGTGAGTATCTCTCTTAAGAGTACATTGACAAATACCCGAGTATTGCTTCTATTTTTAGAGAACAAAATCTCAAAATTATCTGGACAGACTCCTTAATGAGATACTTACTTGGTAGTCTTGTGGATACTTGTACAGAACTGGTATCAAATTATTGCATGTTGTATTTAAATTAGTCCCATTACATGTCAAGGACCAAAGGGAACTCTACTAATTAAAGATATAATTCTTGGTTCATGAATGACTTAATCAAAAAGTTTTTTTTTAATGCAGTCAATAATAGTTTTATGAACCATGACCCCTGTTTATCTCTCCATTTATGTTTTGGTTTTCAGAGAAATCATTGTTATCTGAGCAAAACTGGGTAGATAATTTGCAAATTCTAGAACAAAATAAAAATGTAGTCCTGTTGCTAAAATACCACTACAAATTTCAAGAAAGCGGCACCAGAATACTAACCAAACAAAAGCAGGAGGAAAGCAAGTTCAAGCCCCACCTGGACAACTTAATGTTTTAGGGGGACCTTTTAGAGATAGCACCCCATGCGACTGCAAGGGCCATATGATTATAGGACTGGTCCTCAAATCATCATGTAAGTTTTCTTGTGTTTTATGTTTCACACTGTTCTACTATTCCATTAGCACTCTAAGTAGAGAAGTCATTCCTGACTTTCTCCCAGTTATCTCCCCCTAAGAAAGACTAGTTAAGTAAAGTATGGCTTTAGGCTAAATTCCACATTTTGAAAATTTTGAGAATAAACTGTCCTGAGGAAACCCTTTCATGTACTGTGACAAGGCAATTCTAATCTCTGTCACAAAATTTATACAAAAATTAGGACAGCTTTATTTCTTGAATTAAAGACTGACATTCACCATGTTGAATAGCTCTGATTAGCATCCTTAGGATGATTCCACGGACTGAATATTCCAGGAAAGCTGGATTGTCACCACTCCCTTAAGGCAGGCCCTCGTTAAATGTAGCTGAGATTCTACAGCCAATAATTTTAAGAATTTTGCCACTCATTCTAGTCAGTACCTGTTTTGTGACGTACACACCTTAATTCTCCATACATGCCAATCATGCTACTCTCAAAAGCATTAAATTGACTTTTATGAAAGAAAAGAAAGAACCCCACTGAAGGCAATGTTAGGTTAATTTAAGCCATTGTTTCTGTGACATGGTGCTACTCCTTAAAGTGTAATAACTTCATCAGATGGAATTCAAAACTTTCCGAAAAAAAATTATGGCCTTTCAGATGTTCAAAATACCTTTTGAGATGTAGGTGAAAAAAAGATAATTGAAGAGTTTGGATTGTCCTTTGAAAGGATGTTGGAAGGTAGTTTGAATCCAATCAAACATTGTCTTAAATAATAGAAGGTGAATTCTCAACTGAGCTGTGCAGCATACATTTCTAAAAGAGATGAAAAAAATGTTGCAAGAGAAAATGTTGCTCTCTCCCTTGCTATCATCTTTTTTCTCTCTATAATGTGGATTTGTCTCTGAAAGTCCAAAATCACATGGACAGTAGTGATTACAGAATTACTTGTAAAGGGAAAAAGGGAAATACAGTACAATTTGTCATGTATTAAATGATTGTCATGTGTCAGACAGCATTTTCACTACTTCAAAAATGTTATCCTATCTTTTTTCCTCTCATTCCTCCGAAACAGATATCACCTCCTTCCACTTTACAAAGAAGGAATCGTAGCTGTAGGAGGTGTACTATAGAGACTGAGGTCAAAAACTAAAAACAGCAACCAAGATTTTAATCAAAGTTCCGTTGACCAGTTAATAGGAGATAGGGATTGCATGGCCTTTACCCAGAGTGTTTGTATTTGGGATAATTTGTAGTTTTATGTTTTTAGGAAGTGACGAATAAGCCTTTAGTAACTGAGGTTCTGAGAACACTGTCCATTATAATAATATCATTCCATCTACATTGTGTGAAACTTTTCACGTAATTAGTAACCTACTAAATGGGAAATATAATTTAAACTGAAATGGTTAAATATATTTCAAAACGTGCTTTCTCAAAATGACTTTCTTTATTGTAAATGGCTAAATGAAATTAATCCTACATCAAGATGGAGTGTTTGATGCCTTCAGTATCACAAGGTGTATCATTAAGTCACACAACCAACGCTTTCTCCCTTAGCTAGCCTTCTGTCTTTAATGATGTCTTCTCCCTTTTCAAAGTTCCTGTCCAAAAGTTCTTGAGAAAACTCCAAAAGTGTTGTCATCCATTGCTAATATATGTAGAATCAATAATTGAATTATTATTTTACCCATAAGTTGAAATGATTTGGCAAAAGATACATACTCTTTTGGAGACGTTTCATAGGAAAAGAGAAATCTGTGTAGTCACCTGAGAATAAATACGTAAGAAAAAGATGTATCTAACATTGTGAAGGTGGTGTGGATGAAAATAAATTTGGGATGGAAGTTTAGCTGGTAATGTGAGAAAGCTAAACCCCTTCCTAGAGCGACAGAGAAGAGTGAATGGAATTAACCAGAGTGCACAAGACTGGGATGGCCGCTATGGAAACAGAGGCAGGAAGAACCGTGAAAGTGGCCGGGGGCTGAGATGCCAGGCAGCATCACGTGTTACTTATTGCTTGCCACAAACATCAAATTTTAAAAACTCAATTCACTATAACTTTAAATAAGTTATGATTATGTAAATACCAAAGTAGGTCTCATTTTTACCTGTAAATTAGAAATCGCTTATAGGTAATTCCTGATCAAATAAAACTGACAGCTGCATAACTTGGGGGCAAAATTGAGTTAGAACTAAAATGTATTTGTAGAGTGTCCCTCTTCCCTTACTCCCTGGTTACTGGGACACGTAGACAAGAAGGAAAGTCCCTTTGCATTGTGGTTAGAAATTCAGAACTCATTTGGTAGGTCGTGTATAGTTCACTAATCTTTCTGCTCTCTTTTTTAACCTATAGAATGGCAGGATTGCTTTAAGTTATTTCATATGTCCCTTTTCTTTGAAAGGTACTTGGCTTATTATAAACATATTTTCTTGCACAGAGAATCTTTCAAAAATTCACATTTAATTCACTAGTGGTCACATTTCACTAAGTGTTGGCTTTTTTATATTGTTGTGAATTCAGAGTTTAATATAAAATATTAGCTGAAACACTGTCTGCCTAGCATTCTGGCATTTACACTGTTTGCCACATAAAAAATGAGCGTTACCTTTCCTTGGATGTCAGATGTCAAATGTTCCCTTTCTACTTGTATACGTGACAGTTTAGCTCACAGTTGTCAAATGTTAACAAAAGGCTATTTCTGCTTCCTATTCAATGATGTCCCTGTAGTGAGTGGCATTGCATTATGTACTCCATTATACTTTAGAAAAAAAAGAGTGATTTAGCTGTTCTGAATTGATATTTATGAGTATTATTTCTACATATACCTATGGATATCTTGTTATAAAATAGCGTAGCTTTATAGCTTATAATCTGTTTTATATTCAAATGGTAATATTAGGAAACGCAATTGTCTTAGACAAAAGTCTTTGTTTTCACCCCTGCTTTGATTTTTATAAAAAGGACATGTAATTCCATGCATACTCAAGGCATTTATTGTGTATCCTAATATATTACAGAAAATCGAAAAGGAACAAAAATTGTGCCTCAGCTTGGAGCTTTATTTTGTTGAAAATCCAACTTATGGTTCATTTGCTTTTCAGGTTAATGGCATATTTATTTTTGCAGTCACAAACATGCATGCATGCACATGTGTGCGTGTACACACATACACAACACACACACGGACAAAGAGGATTCGCAGCTGTGGTGAAAAAAAGTAAACATCCATTTGACCTACTTTTCTTCTGATGAAGGCAAGCAAGCACCCATTTATTTTAATCCCCAATTTAGGTCACTGACCATCTATCAGCTTATGAGACACAGCTTCTTATTGGAGCACAACTGTGGTTGCAGAACCCCATTGACTGTCACATGTGTCCATCTTTGGGAGTGTGTATACATGGAAGTGGTGAGGGTTCATGATGAGTAGTCCTAAGATTTGTAATATATAATAGTAAATGTTAATTTCAATCCTAGACTGAATGCATGTGCATAATATAAAAATAAAATTCCCTTAACCAGAATTATAATTTTCTATACATGAATTCCAAATTCGATAACTCCTTAGAAACATATGGCTTGAGGAATCACTAAGCATCTTCACCAATGTTGGCCTCTTTTTCCTGTCTTCTTGTCCTTGCTCTATAAAAGGGATGAATCTCTCAAAAATATAATTTTATGTCTTACCTGAGTACCAATCCCTTCAGCTCCTTGTTTCAAACCACCCCCCGCCCCACCACACACACACACTTTTAATACCTTCTCTTCCTACCTTAACAAATCAAGGACCTTTGCCCTTTAGTTATTTGCAATAAGTATGTTGTATATTGATTTCTTCTTGGTACACATGTGTGTATGTTAGAAATTTTCCATGCGGTGGGAAAAAAAGAGGCCATGGAAAGGATCCAACTTAAACTGGATAAAGGAAACAAAAATAAGAAACATGACTGGCGATGACACAAATCATCTTTCTTTTGATATATGGCTAGAAGTATTTTATCTTTGGTGGACATTACATTGATTTCTGAGTTCAAATCAGAGGACTAACTTTTTAATATGATTTCTGCCTGTGATTTATAGCAACGACTTGTACTGAATTTCAAGTGCCTATTACTGAAATACAATATGAACTGAATGCATATTGCAGTGTATTGATTTGTGCCAGTAACTGCTGGTCAAGAAGCCTACTTCATTTATCCAAACAGCAAACTCTCTCCTTAAAGAAATCTAGCTTTTACTGAATTTGTATAAGGCTGCTTAGTGAAGGAAACCATGATTTTCCTTGTGCAATAATTTTTACGAATGTACTTGATAACAGATTTTTTAAATAAATATTAATTTTTCTTCTTGTAGGTAGCCAAAGATAGTGGTCAGTAAAGAACATATGGCATTACAGTCATTCACATATTTTTAATAAAATATGTGACATCAGCATTTAAGGGAAGTTTTCCCTCATTTTAACTGGATCACGTGTGCTGAAAAATTTATTGAAGACATAAGGCAAAAGTTACTGGAAATATGAGCTTATATATGAAAAAATCTTTAAGATCCAGTCATCTGTTAAATTTAAAAATCAGTTGCTCCCCTGGTACCCTGTTAGGATTGAAAATGATCAGTCCAGGGCTTTTCTTTTGTTCTGGAAGATGAAAGCTTTTCTTCGTTCTGTAGCTGCTGTTTTCCCTCGTGATGTGTGTCTTCACTCCCATGGCTTTGCAATTTTTGTACCGTGATCTAACTGGAGTGAATTTTATGCCTTCTCCCCATGGAAAGCTTTTGTGCCCTGAGTCAAGACAGTCTCTGCTGAGATTGGATGTTAACTTGCTCCTGTTTGCTCCCCAGATGTGTTACTGAACTGGAGTTAATTAAATGTGAATTCCTGGCTTTCTTAACAGATATGCTTAATTCAATATTTTTGCATATTTGAAATGACAGGAGATTTCTATATTAAAGCTGTGGTAATAGGAATAGCCCCCCCACACACAAAATTCTTAATTTTGAAGATGCCTGAGTCTTTTGCATACTAGTGAAATACTCAAAATAACGTGTAATTATAATAACTTCAGTGATAATTGCTACTGGATAATGTTGAAATTATATATATGATAAAAGGGAGCAGTGAATAAATTGTTATCATATATAAAATAACTCTGACTTTATAACAGTAGCATAACTGAGATAAGTTCAGTATACATGCATAAACACACATATGTATATATACACACCTGTATGTGTGTATGTGTGTATATATTTTATGTGTACATATTTACATTTTATAGAAACATGTAAAATATACATATTCTTTGCACTAAAACTGGAAAACTAATAATATTCATCTACATTTGGTAAATAGTGAAATAAGAACACATTTCAGAAAAAGTTGGTTTTTTTTATATAACCAAAATATAATAACTTATTTTCTTGAATAATATTGACTTACAGGAACTTTATATATTTTGCAGTACCTATAATAGTCTTTAAAAATAATGTTCATGTTTCTATTACTTGACACAAAATGTCTAAAACTGGATTGACAAGGGTATAAGAAACTCTGAAATTACTAGGAACTCACCTTGTGCTAGACAGTGCTGGGGATGTTTTAGATTTGCTACTTTATTTAGTCTTCACAATCAGCCCTTTTTACACTTGATAAAACAGTCTAACATAAAGAAATTAGTATATAGCCTTGTTGACTTTCAAACTATGTTCTGTCTAAAACTCCAACTCTCTGTTCCTTTCTTAATGCAATGATCTTAGTATAATTTTGGGGTTTTCCAACATTACATTTACTAAATGAAAGTTAATAAAATGATTCTTTTTTTAACTGAAATGAGTCACCAAGTTGAGAGAAATTTTAGACTTCCACATTTTGTTGTAATATTCAACCAGGATTCTGAACAAACAAGTAGTACAGGTATGAATCTCGGTAGAAAACATTCATAAACACAACACATACATTTGACGAACTTTATGGGTTGGGAAAAATTGCTTGTCACACTTGCGATTTTCTTAAATGCTTCTTCATAAAAGGTGTTTTATTTGTTGTGGGCTTTGCAGCTCAGTTGAGTGTAGTCCCAAGATGATCCTTTTTTTTTAATAAAAGCTTATACAATTTGCACATGTAATAATTGCTTTGTCAGAACATTTAAAAACAGAAACAAAAATAGAAGAAGCACTAGCAATGATTCAATCAGTAAATACACTGATTCCATAAATAACCTGTTTTTTTTTGTTTGTTTTGTTTTGTTTTTCCATTTCTCTACTGCCAGCACTATTCTCACAGTTTCTGAACATGGATTTAGGGATCCTATATCTGCTGGTAACTGCTTTAGTCCCACCTCTAGGTAGGTCACCCTACAGATACTGCCAGTGAATGCTTATAATGTCAATAAGGATTAAAATCTTCTAGTACTAGAGTTGTTTCTTTTTCTAAATTATTACCCTGTAAGTTTTTATTTATGTAAATAAAAATTTCCAAGATAACAATTATGGGAGGGTGACGGCAAGAAGAAAAAAATATACCAGGCATGTTTTCAAGGTCACTGTTCCTCAAAATAACTTATTTCCCATAGAAACTTATTCACTAAAGGGCTAAAAATGTAGCTTCATGGTAGATAATTTGCCTAGCATGTCTGAGGTCCTAGGCTCTATGCCTAGACTCTACTAAGTAACTTCCTCATTAATCGCTGTCCTTTCCAAATATGCTTTTCCCCTGCATCAGATTCCTATTACCTGCTTCACACCCTCAGAGACTGACTTTAATTCCCTTACTAAAGTGGGATTTTAAAAACTCAGGAATACACAAAGTTTTGGGAATTGTGGAGAGAATGAGCTCTGTTGGAGAGAATGAGTGGATGTTGTGAGAGAAGTTTGATCTTGGTGAAAAGAAGCCTGCAGAAATTATGGCAAATTCTTTTTTATATATTTCCCATTTTATTGATATGTATGAATGCAAAATTTAAGGTTTACAATGGAGTTGAGACTTTTATGCACATATGTATCTTGTCAAGGCGACAAGGACTTTCCCACTATCCTTTTTTTCCTCCCCCTACCCTTCCTCCCTCCCTCCTCCCCTACCTGGCCCCCCTGTTTCACTTTGTTTTTCCCTTTAAGTTCCATAGGACTTGTGCTGGTTAGTAGATTTAACCACACTTTTCTCTCCTCCCTTGTATCTCATTTTGGTTCAGCTAATTCAATTAGTTCTTTGCACACGACCAAAGTTCAGACAATACTTCAAAGATAACGTTCTAAGATGTCTAACTGGGAATAGAAGATAGAAAAGGACAGATTTTGGGTGCTGCAAACCCAGCTTAAATTACCACTCTAGCAATTTCTCCTTGTCTTATCTTTAACATCAATTTTTAGGAGATGATCAATATGTTTCAAAAATTCCTTCTTAGGTATATAAACATTATCTCTTGACAACTTGTTTTAGCGCTTCAAGTTACTCAATATATTTCATCCCTGAAAGGGGAATCCAAAGATAAATTTTACATTAGCCCTTCTTACTCCAAATTGAAATTATCCAAACAATACATTTTAATGCAGAAAGGGAATAATGACTTTAAATGGAAATTTTGCTAATTTTCTGATAACAAATAGATTAAGCATTCAGAAATTATGCAAAGCTGTAGTGTTTACAGTGTGTTCACAAGTTTCAAATTATCTTAAAACAGAGAAAAGCCAAAGGACAAACATCAATATGATTTCCAAAGGCTACATGAAAACGCTTTCCTAGTTGAAAACAACCTAGAAAAAAGATAGCAATGAAAATGGGGAAAACATCTTGTGTTAAACTGTCTCTTCAGAGCTAAACACCATTAAAATTCTACTTTGAACTAATCACAATATCTTCTATAGGGCATATTTTATTTGTGGATTTATTTTGTCTTAAAGAATAGTCTAACACTACACAATTGCAAACTATATTTTTTTCTGGAACCCATATCCTGAATTTACGATTTTATTAATTAAAAGTGAAGGAGTTTTACCCAGGCTAATGTCAATGAAATATCCCCCGGAGTAGAAAAATGCCTATAAAATTCGTTCCTAATGGTATCTATCAACATACTTTATATCATGTAGAATTAAGACAATTTCAATGATTTCCTTTTATCTTGCTTCCAAACCTTCTGGGGTTAAAGTGTATTTTTACTTCATTTCCCACTTCCGTTGGAACACTTAAGAGAGTTGAGTCTACCGCCTTAATCAAAAAGCCATGTAGGTTTGGATGCTCAGTTGTATCTTACAAAAACAAGATCAAAGAAAGTAAATAGGACGGTATAGATCTAGAACCATAGCCAAGGTCTGAGCTTGATGTGCGTCCTTTTCTTGACATACACGGATGAGGAACAATTGTATTTCAAGATACCATCTTCGTCTTATTAAAGAAGTCATCTGTGGATATTAGATTTTGAAAGGAATTGTGAGGAAATGAAACCAAGTGTTTGATCTAGGAAATGCTTGCTGCCTGGGATAATAAACAGCTGGTTGGAGTTGACAAAACATTAGCATGCCACCAGGATGTCACCAGAATCCTGAAACGATAGAGAACAAACCCTGGCCTTATCAAATCTACACCATTAGCCAGTCAATTTTGTTCATTAGAGTCCCTTGCACAGAATGCAGCAAAAAGTTGGGAGCTGATAAAGATTAAAATAAAAATCCTTTCATTTTGCTGATCAAGAAACTAGATTGCAATTTGTTTTCAGTACCAAATTTTAAGATTGAAATTCCCTAGGCTATGGTGTAAGCCTGCCAATATTTGCTGTGGACACACTCTCCGAAGATACACTCTGTGATACCAGTTTCCAATGTGTATCTCTAGCCTCAACTTTTCTGCAGAACTATGGATTTCCATATTTAGTTTCCTACTTGAAGCCTGTATTTATATAACTAAAAAGTGTATTAACCTAATATGTCTAAAATAGAAACAACAGAACTGACACGCACCTGTGAAAGATATTTCTGCATTTCCAGTCTTGGCTGTCTCTGTAACAATACTTATATTCACGATGCTACTAAAATCTAAATCTTTCATGTGTCTAATGTGTTGGAGAATTTGGATCTCATGTATTTACAAAAGAAAACATAAATGAATAAGTATACAATCAAATAAAACAAAATAATAGACACGCAGACATGCTGGACCAGACTCTGCATGCTAACCATCTCCCAACACCCGCCCCACCTTTCTCTCCATGACTCATTTACTCTTGAAAGGACCATATATATATATATATATATATATATATATATATATATATATATATATAT